>QNQO01004422.1:0-29422 GCA_003290165.1 Berberis thunbergii | reverse complement strand
CAATTTTCTTTTGCGCTTGTCATCCGCAGGATTCATTGGCCTATTGAACCGCCTGCACAGAGATCAGACTTTCCTTATGCTTCAAATTCAGGACTAGGGTGAAACTTTACAAGAGTGATCCAAAAGGAGACATGATGGGGGATTTTAACATTGGTGATTTTCTTCGATGGTGTAAAAATCATGAGGAACTTGATGATTGATAGTTACAACTATGTTGGAAGCAATGTAATGGTGGCAGCAAAAGAGGAGCTGAGTAAAATCACTACGGCACGTGATGTTCATTTAAGGTAACTATCTGCAGCTTAATTGCAAATTATCTATAGACTTAACCACAAAATGACTATTGCTTGCCTCATCCCATTTGAAACATTGTTTCTTCTATTTGAATCTCATTCGCAACAATTGGTATGACCCTTAGTTCATCTTTGATTGCTATGGTGCATATACTACAGTTTGCTTTGTTCTCATATTTATGTCTTTTGCTTTTGATATTGATTATGATGTCTTTTTTATACAGGAGTTCTATTTTCTACACTAAAACACCCAAAAACCAAGAGTCTAATGTTGAATTTTCCTGACTATATTTACTTTTTCATGTTATTTTATGATCAATATACATATTTAAAGACTCATTGTTTGACTGCTTTTTGTGAAGTTTGCATTTGAGTTTAAATTATTTATGTATTTATTTCATTAACTGTCAGGTATGGCAGTCAATTGTCTCCAACGAAAGACAGAAACATGCAGTTTCCCTGGTACACTTTATGTGCGTGAAATTGGAATTAGATGTAAGACCAGGTATATACACCTATCCTTTCTCACTTTCCTCGTTTTGATCATCTGAATCCATTTTCAAGATTAATCTGTGTTAGGGATGATACTTGTGATCCCTGCGAACATAGTTACAAAATTCTGCTTTATAAGACTTTCCGATAAAGAGTTGATTATATCATTGAGTCTTTGACTTGAATGATGCAGTAACCTTTATGTCATTACTCAGGTTACTTCAGCTCTTTTTGGATGTGAAGAAGCTCAATACAAATGAAGAGAGTTTCACCCCTCCACGGTCAACACTCTTTCCCAGTTCAAGGAGCAACATTGACCATTCTGCACTTGTTGATGAGGATTCAAGGTCTAAAAGTGTTTGAAGTTATCAAAACCTCAAGATCCTATGCAAGGAAAATGGTGGATGTTGCTACACAGGTATAAGTGCTTTAATTTTGTTGGTCTTCCTTAGATTTTATTTTATTATCTTCATGGCTGTCATCAAATTTGCTTTCATGTCTATATAATTTTTTACACTGGTGGATCTCCTTTCAATCAACTTGAGCCATGCAAAACACAGCAAGTAGCTAGCCACCATAATCAAAGTGGCACTACCATCTACTTGACTGGTACTTGGTTATCTGTGGTTCATGGTCATCACCCAATTTTGACATGTCCCAACTATCTGCCTAGTGCATTACTTATGCTGTCATTGTAAAATTTCAATTTTTTATGTAAATTAAATATAATAATAATAATAATAATAATAATAATAATAAATAATAATAATCATAATAATAATAATAAATTGTTCGTTGGCAATGCAGCTAGTCCATTTCATTAATTATTGATTTTGCTCCAAGTGATGTCCTCTTTGAAGGAAGGAAGGGATGCTCTAAAAAAGATTGGAGAAGCATTGAAAGATTGTGGCATACCAGCTTTTCAAACTATTGCAACTTCAGAGCCTATACATCAAGATCAATCAGTTTCTTGCACATCAGTGCCAATGATGCCAGTGAATACGACAGTTTCAAAGCATACAAATGCCTCTGAAGCATTTGAAGCACAAATCCCTTCAGGCCTCATATCCTCTTTTGTTGCTACTTTGCTCATGATACAGGTATATAGGAACCCATACTTACAACATGTGCTGAATATGGTTGAATTATCTATCCTCGCATTCAGTCAGTTCCATTTAGGTTCTATGACATGTGTGCGTGTGTACCTTAAATTCATGCATGCATATCCAAAAGCTGAAAAGAGTCGAGAGCATTTAGATCAAATGTATAAGCTATACTTTTGGTTCTTTCTGCTTGTGAATTTTTATGATATGAATCTTCCAAGATTTGCTATTTTGCTAAATCTCCCAAGATTTGTCTATGCATAGGAGATGAGATTTTTGTATTTGAGTAAAATACCAAATAATGGTTTTCTCTGATAAATTAGCTTTGGCTTGGATATGTTCCTATTGAGTGCTTGGAGCAATGCCTGTATGGAAGTCCAACTCTTAAGAAAATCAAATTCAATATCCAGCAAGCGATGTCGTACTTACAACAGCTTCCAAACTAGTGAGGTAAAATCATATCACATGTTTCACTTTTATACAAAGCGTAAAGAAGGCAAATTTCTATTTTTAGTTTCTATCTGCACTTATGGTCAGTATGAAAAGTGTTACTCTTTTTAAGAAGTTTCTACTTTAAGGTGGAGATATCCTAGACAAAACCCAAATAATGTTCACTGTTGCATCATATAATTATAATAAATTGTAATCTGATAATACACTATTGTTAGTAGGTTTGGCATTTCTTTCCTATTTTTCCTTGACAATGCAGTTCCACAGCTATGGACTCACATTGAGCAAATTTCTGAAGTCACAGAGTTTGCATGGCATCAAGGTCTAATAATTACGGAGGTTGATAGGTGTCAAGCTTCATTGACATGTGCCTGGTAAATATATATAGCTTTCTGTAACATTTACTATAATGTTGAAATAAATCCTCGATTCATGTATGCAAAAACTCATTAGATCAATCTGAAGTTAATCAATTTTCTTCATTTTTAGTCATATCGATGACCATTGTATTTTCTAGTCTGTGGCTGGAAACTTGAATCTGAAATTTATCATCCCAGTATTTTCTAGTGGCTGGAAACTTGTTATTTTGTACTTGTAATTTTGTACTGGTTGATATGATGCAGTGTTACAAGGCCCATCATCACCAACTGCTAAATGGTTTACTGCAAATTAGTGAAGAAGGTAAATTTGTTTGTGGTTATGTAGCTTGTTGATACAGTAGACAGTCAGCATTGCTAAGGCTCGAATAACTGCTTCTCTCAATGCAAGAATCGCAGTTCTTGCTACTGCAAATCCTGCCTGGTGTGGTGATCTTCCTGAGCTGCAAAAGCTAACTATTTTTCTAACTATTGATCTTCCATAGGTCAGTATGCTGATCATTGATTTGAAAAAAACAGTATATGAATTTTCTAACTATTTTTACGATAAAAATTTAAAATTATGTAGAGAAAAATCATTCTTTCATAATTGTTCCTTTTGTGGTTGCAAGAGAAGATATTATGATCTCCAATGCTCTTGGCTGTGAGTTGCGCTAGCTGTACGTGTATACAAGTTGTCGGCTTGTGCTGCAAATGTTTCATCGTGAAGGCCAAACCTGGTACCCATTTCCTTATTTTTTTTAATTTTTTTTTGGAATTTTGGATGTTGGGTTTTGATAATTTGTGGAAAAAAATGAAATGGGTTGGTTTTGATTTTCTTTTTGAAAATTAAATTTTGGGTATTTCATGAAATTGAAGAAATTTCATGTTGTGTTGGAAAAAGGTCAATTTTTATGTTGTATGTTATCAGGTGTTTATGTTTCTGTAATTAGAGCAGTGTTCATGATTGGTACATTATCAAAGAAATTTTATGTATGTGGGATAAACCCCACATTACATGCAACCCTAAGGTGGCAATTGTTGCAGGTTGTCTGTGGATTATCAGATTTTGCAACAATTGTAATCTTCTATCTTGTTCTGAGATGTTTCAGAGAATGAAATTGTCATCAGTCATCACTTTTGTCTCCTATGTCATGGACTTCACTGTAATAAAGGTTTTTAAATTGTTTCTAATGTTTTGCAAAGATTTTCAGTAACTAAACGCCAAAGAAAGAGTGGTTTTCTGTCCTCGTACGCCCTTGGTCAGATCTTGCACACCCAATAGTGTTATTTTCACATATTATCTCGACCTCTAGGATATTCCTTGAGGAGATCTTGCAGTGCTACACTTATCATTATGGTGCACATGCGTTCATTCATTCCTTACGAGGACTGTTTCTCTTGGGTTTGTCTCAAGTTCTTAATTATATTCCCAAACCCAAATTTACCAAGTACAAACAATTGATTTGCATTTATGTTGAAATGCCTCTTCATAGAATGCATGTCACAATAAAACTCATCATGTAAAATTATATCCTTTTAGGTATACCTTGTGGACCTACTTGAATGAGATATAAGTTGCTTGTATTAAACTGCCATATATTTTAAGTATCATAGTTATTTCTATAGCTATTCTTTGTTTTCAATTCATAACAGTTTTATCCACTATTTCACTTTTGATTTATGTTTTGTACTGGATTAAAAGATGCACTGATGGTTGGTGTTATGCAGGTCAAAGGTATGATAACAGATTTTGGGGAGGACATGCATTCACTACAAAAAAAGCCCTTTAATAGCGTTTCAAAAACGCTATGGTAGGATACCATAGCGTTTTAGTAATCGCTATGTCTGCTGCCGCTATAATAGACCCTGCGTTTTAAAAATGCTATAGAAAATTAGCCTTTTATAGCATTTTAAAAACGCTATGGTAGATCCTTTTATAGCGTTTTAAAAACGCTATGGTATTTATACATAGAATTTTATTTTTTTTTATTTTTTTTATTTTTTTATTTTTTGCTATCAAATGACTTTTCATTACATCTTATAAGTTTTAGAAGCAGTTCAAGCAAAATTTATAACAGAAGCCAAAGAGAGTTTCAACAATCAATTGTTGGAACAGAAATTGTATTGACAATGCTGAAATTGGAATTACAAGATACAACTCGAAAGAGTGAATTACAATGTAATATGAACTGAATGATGTAGGCTGTTCGAGATGCCTTAATCTCCTAATAAGCATTTGCTCAATTGTACAATGTGTGAAATCATGAATCCCAATGTTATTGTCATTCTCATATTTATACTCATACCTCACAGAGGTCAGAGCAACTAACATAGCATTATTCTTCTAACAGAGCATTACTCTTCTAACAGAACATTCTTCTAACCACTAACAGAATATTGAAAAACCCTTCTCATCCACCATCTGACAGAGCACTTTGCAACACTTAAGCACTTGCATTCTCCACCATCTGCAGCATATTACCTCAGTAACAACTGAAGCATTCACAACTGAAGCATTCACATTCTATATCAGCAACAACTGGAACATTCACATTCTGTTAATCACTCCCTGAAAGTCCTTAACATCATTTACAATTTGTTAAACCATCATCCTACTCTTTCACCTAGTGTATGTGAATCGTATATGGGGCCTAACAGATGTGTGTGGTGTGTAGATCTACATTAATACCACATCACCTATGTGGAGTCTCTCTCTAATAGCATCAAGTAGCTTGGAAATATAAACATTTGTTGACATATGCGTGTATGTGTTTAGTAAAGTGCAGCCTAAGTGAAACTATTTCCATAAGAACTAAGACGTATAAGAAATTTACCTTTTGCAGCATCAACAGCAATTTTCAGTCTGCGGCCCAGCTTAATGTTACCTTTTTACTGTTTTGACCTGAAACAGTTATTTAATAGATGGAGATGCACAAGATATAACATAGAGCCATACTTTCAGAAATGGGTAAATAACAGAAAGAAATATATTTTCTTAGAGCAGCTTACCATATAGATTATCAAACAGTGAACCACCTGGTAAGAACTCATAAGCATAGATATTTTCGTTTGTATTTAACGCAAATGCACCAGAGAGAAATGGGCAAGAAAATAACAATGTGGACATGGTCCACTAGAAGGATAATTGGATCAAATGTCAAGAATTAAGTTGGATGACCTGAACAGAATGTGATAATTTGACACTCCTGAGCATCTAATTATTTCAGATATTTCTTCAACCAAATAGGACTCATGGAGTGAAAAGGTTTCTCGTGATCCATCTTCATGAGCATCTAGTTTGTTCATGTATGAAAAAACAAATATATATATATTCAAAAACATATTTCCTACCAGTAAATGGGTTTACTTTCTGTAAAAATAAATGGTCACAAGACTTGCAAGATAGTAATTTTCGGCAACAGGTTGGGTGACTGAAAGGGACCAGTCAACTCTATAATCACGCACCTGCAAATCCAAAATGAATAACTTTGTAGCAAAAGATGTATAGAACGCTGGAAAAGGCTTATAACTGCTTTAGAAAATGACTCAGGAAAAAGAAAGAAACTTATTCAGTAATTGGCATTGTCTGACATCATCATTCAAAAAATTGAAAAATTGTAAGATACCCCGCTTAAGAAAATCCCTCCCATTAGAATTTGTATAAAGTGTCGCGTTTGTGGCCATATTCGCTGTCAATCGCATAATGACCTCCTTTACAATACCATCCTCCATGGGAATTGGGCCGATCTTCATTGGAAAAAGATTATCAGAAATAAATTTATAATATATATAAACATTACTTTGAAAAGAAAGAAAAGAAAAACCAATTTGACCCGCTTTTGGATCTTAAGATCATATATAGAATTATATAGGTGCAGAAACTCACAGTAAATTCAACCTCTGCATGTTCTTTGTCTTTATAAAGCCTTGTCACCTGGGAAAATATTTATAACATATGAGAGTCCCTCTGAGATCATGAAAGCCCATAAAAAGATATAAGAAGCACATGGATTGTCTACTTACATGAAACAGTATAAAAAGAATTCCTTGAATTTGGTAAGAAAATGCATTTCAATCACCCAAAATGGACGAATATCATTCTTTATCTTATAAATTTATAATGGTTAAAAAGAAATTCCAGCAACATTACTTAGCCCCACAAAAAGAACTTAATGAATACTCTGAAATCTGAACTTACTTCTGTAACACAAATTCATATAAAGACGCACATTGCTAACGTTCTAAACCTTCTCAGCCTTCATAGCTCAAAGGTGACCCAAAGAGAATGACCAATTAAGAAAAGGGAATAAGCAAGTGAACCATATACTGTATATGTGAAAAAAGTAAACGGGAAATTGGAATTGGTAATTACAGAAGAATACAGCCCCAACAACACTTGAGTAAGAAGGTTCTCATCATGTTGAATAAGAGTACCATCAAGCTTTCATGCAAAAGATTGGCAAGCACCTCAACAGTTTTTGGCAGGGATGCACTTAGTACACATGCCCACCACATCCTTGTTAATGGGTGTAGTTGGTATTTTGGGGGCCATTCCCTAATGCCTCTCTTTCTGATTGTGATTGTTTTTAACTGATTGAGAGTTCACATCAGTTTGTAACATCTTTATAAATATAACTAGCAGGAAATGTCATATCTTTATCTAATCTAGAAACGACAAATGACTTATATAGTTAGTTTTCATATTGTCAAAACTCAAACAAACTTAAAACATTAAGAAGTAAACCATTTCATATAAACTTAGTAACAACCTAATAGATCCATGAATCGATCTGCTGATAAACTTCATCGACCAGTGGTCCATGTTTGATTTTCAAGGGTACCTATCAACAAATAATAAGAAGATGAAAGGCACAATAATGAGATAGATTTCTAATGTTTCCAGAATTTTGAACTAGAGAAAGCTATGCATTGATCATGAAAGGGAACTACAAAAATAGTGCTTACCGAACTTGAAACAGGAACAGGAGGAGAACCATTAGGGCGGAATATGTATGCACCAGAAGCCTATATGAATCATCACATAAATATTTATATGCACATACAGGTAAATCAGATCAAATTGCATAAAATAACGTTCTTAATTGCAACCAATGCAAAGCTCTTGCTTACCTGGGGATCCATGCCACCACTACTTGAGCCATACCAAAGATAGCTCTGCTGTATCGATACGTCAACCTGATGCATTGTAAGTTGTAACAATCAGTACAAGTAAAATACCAATGAATTCTGAGTTTCTAATTTCCAGTTTCTTCTTAATTTTTTAAAAAATTAAGAAGGGAAAAAGAAACAAGTACTGCTGTGGAGTAACTCCACAAATAAACTTTGTATTCACATACTTCCCTAAAAAGTGGACAACATTTTACTTCTTTTTATTTTTACATTTAAATGATTATTAGTTCATTTTAGTTTCCCATCTCAATATTTTAAAGACAACATGATATGCTGATAGTCAAATTACAAGAAAAATCTTTAGAGTAAAAGAGGAAACAAATGTAACTTTCTCCAATGGACTTGCATGAAAAATTGTAAAATACCCCGCTTACCCCTGTTTTAGAATTGATCATTCATTTAATCTATCCAGAAGTTGATGAAAAGTACATTTTCAAGTCCCCTGATCCAACCTCAATTGTGTCATTTTGTGTACCAGAAGCCATTCCAGATACATAACCTCTTCTTCTTTTTCCTGTACACGTTTAGATTATGGCATTATAGGTAATATTCCATAAATTGATAAAAGTAGTAGGAATTAGGAAGAAGAAATGATGGTAAAGATGTGTTAGATAACTCATGATCCTTTGAAGGCTAACAGGGAACTGAACCTAACAATGGGTATAGTGGACCTTATTATGTTTAGAAAAAATAAGAATTTTACCTTGTCCGCCGTATTTTGAAACGAAGTAAGTGCTCCATCCTAGAGGAGGCACAGATGCTTGAAATAAAAGCCAATACTTAGGGACTTGTTTTGGTGATTGTCCCAGGTAAGCCTCAGTATAAAGGCTTCTTAAATTACTTGTAACATTGTCCACTAGCACACGTTGCACCACAATCTTTTGGCCAATAGAATCTAGAACCACAAGATTGGCATTAATGACCTACGAGAAACCACCTGTATTACATCCCACCATCTAGTTTTAAAAGAATATTGGAAATCCATATTTGAAAGCGGGTTAAGGCCTACACTTCAACTTTTCTTTCCTCCTCTTGTAATTTCTTGGAGAAAAGTCTAGGAGTGCAATCCTACCCAGTATCCTAATTATGTCAAATGCTCAACGATATCCTAATTATGTCAGTGCAACTCCACCCAAGAGGATTATATGCAACTATAACCTGCAAAAGTAACAACATCAGTATCAAAATTTCTTCTAGAAAAATTTTCATGAGGTAACAAACCTGAGGCAAATAGAAAGCTTTACCAAGCTCTACCCTTCTGGAATATCTTCCTCTGTCAGTGGGCAATAACTTATATTCAACAAATGACACTGCAATTGTGAAAAAAGAGCATTATAACATATTAACATGAGATATGGAAAGGCATCTAAATAAGTAATCAGAATGTCGCAAAATATATTGACGTTAACCATATGGAGAAGACAGGAAAATTGGTAAATTTTGAATTGGGGGGAAATTGTTTCATTACCTTTAGGGTTCCCATTAGTGAAACCATGACAATTGGGAAACAATGAAGTTTCTCAGAATAAGAAAGAACATACAAAAGAGGCTCAGATAGTGAATGAAATCGGATTTTTACTTCAATTTCAAAAACCCTAGAGCTTCGAACAGTGAATGAAATCCATTAAAAAAAACATAAATTTCTTCTTAATCCAACAAAAAAACCCAAAAAGAAGAAGTAAACCCCATCTATCAGAAGAAGAAGCTAACCTTGTTGTTGTTGAAGAGATGGAGGTCCTGAGCCATGGTTTGCTGCGACGAAGAGGAGAAAGGAAAAGGGGCATTGGCAAGTTGAAACCTTTCTTACGTGAGCCAAGGTTTCTCCTGGATCTCTTTGTCTAGAACCGCCCTCTTCCTCGAAACGAGAGGGATCAGAAAGTGATTAAGAATGTGGAGAAGATGCGAAAAAGAAAAAGAACAAGAGAGAAATCTGAAGATAAGAAGAAGAAGAAGAAGAAGAAGAAGAAGAAGAAGAAGAAGAAGAAGAAGAAGAAGAAGAAGAAGAAGTGAAGAAGATATGGAGATGTGAAGAAGAAGAAGATCTGAAGAAGTGAAGAAGAGAGATTTGGGGGAGTCTCGCGTTTTGAGTGAAATTTGGGGAAGAAGAGAAATAAAATCGGGCGAAATTTTTTTTTTGAGCGGCGCCTAAAACCCCGCCCAAAATTAGATAGCGTTTTCATTTTTAAAACCATTAAATTTTGATTTTTCATAGAAAAATTAAAAAAAGGCTATTGATGAGAAATGCTATGAATGAGAGTGCGTGATGTATTCGTAGCACTTTGAAAAAAAATGCTATAAACCCGTGCTATAAATGAGGACTTTTCTTGTAGTGATTGCCAATTTCTTGAAATTCTCCACATTTTATTAGACTCGTACACATTATCAGGATCACAGGTTCGTTTCCTTTCACTTACAAGCAGTTATTTTAATTTTACTCTATTTACTGAATATCGAATTATTAAGTAATCATAAAGTTTTTTACTTGTTGCAGTGCATTTTATAACATATGACCATATTAGTTTAGAAGATAGACGAGATATTTGTCATCACTTGGCTATGACCAATATTCCATTGTTGGCAACAATTGCTGCCCATGATGCTTCTTTAGCTAGAGGGCTGAACTCTGAAGTTATTGGCAAAACATGCAATATTTTGCAAAATTCATAGTCTTATTTGGGAAAATGACATGATTAAGATAACTCGGTACAATATCAAATTCAGTCGCTAACTAATTTCTTCTTTAACTACAAATTTGAATGGTGTTACTTGGTTTTTGGACAAAAAGGTTTGGGATACAGAGAGGAAGGAATGTGTAGGTGTTTTGACTGGTCATACTGGAAGTGTAAAATCATTGAGTTCACATCCATCTAATCCTGGTAACCTTAGGTTTAGCTTGGAGATGTCCATTCTTGCTCTTAAAGAGTTTGAAATTGGGAAATTAGGAAATTTCTACTAACACACAATTAGGAAATTAGCATAGTTTCTGTTATCAATCATAGCATGACAACAATAATTAATTACTATGTAACTTTTCCCTTTTCAGCCCCTGAAGAGAAGTTCAGATCCTCACCTAAGTGCCATGTCGGACCATTTGCACTCAGTTGATGGGAACATTAGCTGGCGTAAAACTGACAACAATGGTGGAAGATTGAATGAAGGATTGTCACTGCAACCTCTGCTGATTCCCGAGAAGAAAAGAAGTTGTAATATTGGTTTTAAAAATAAGAGTTTGCTCATCGATAGTGAAGACGCCCTGGCGCTGAGACTGACATGGGAAGAGGTACAGGGTTTGCTTCGCCCACCTCCAAGTGGCCAACCTAGCATAGTCATGATTGAGGACTACGAATTTGAAGAGTATGAAGTAAGCAAATTCTAAATTTGTTTGATCTTTATGTGCCTCTTTGTATCTGCTTAAGAAACACCTGAAAGAATGGTTGTATGTCGTGTGCCATTTTTAATTTTTATAATATGTCCCTAGGGAGAAGTTTCTCATGTTCTACAATTGTATTGTTCACATCATGAGTAAACTCACCATAACAAGTGTTTACAGAATAAACATTAGTTATAGGATTGAATTTCTTTAACATCCCTTTTAGGTGAAAAGTAGCTGGAGAGAATAATAGGATTAGATGGAGAGAATAAGAGGATTAGATGAGTATCTCAAGTCTTATGATTCAAAAGCTAGCTATTATCTCTTACATGTATTTTTCAAAAAATGTGCTTCCCTTTCACCGACAAGTGGCATTGGACATCTCAATGGAGTCTATGTTAGAATCAAGATTTAAAAAATCATAATCGGGAACTGAGGTGAAACCTTTCATGAAGCTGAGACGTGAACCTCATTTGTTTGTTAGAATTCAGTGAATAAAATGCTAAAAAGATAGTTAAAATTTATTTTTTTTCACAAGTGAAATAAGCAAAATAAGAGTATTAACTTGAGGTGTGACTTGTGCAGAGTTAAAATTTATCTTACAGCTGATTGGAAGGGTGTTGTGTTTGATGTGCCAGCTAAAGAGCTTGATGCGTTTCTTGCAGGTATATACTCATACTGTATTTACATTATGGTTGGTTAGCAGGTCTGTTAGCAAGTCTGCAAGTGGTTAGCAAGTCTGTTAGCAAGCTTGGAAATCTGGGGGGTTGTCTGTTAGCAAGTTAGCAAGTCTGGAAGTCTAGATGGTTACACAAAACTGTTGTGGCATTGTTGCTATATATATATCAATGCAGTGCTGTCTTGTGCTTTATGGAGAATTATAAAGGCATTAGGAACTTTTAGGAACTGATATAAGTAGGGGAGTCTGTAACAGAAAGCATTGATTCATTTTTGTAAACACATTGTACAAGTGTAGGAGATTGGCAATCTTGAATTGTGCCTAATACATTCTAGTCTATCAGACCATTGTAACCTTTACATTCCAATCAAATAAATATTTCCTTCCTGTGAATTTTTTGTCTTCCCTTTCTGTGATTCTCTTGATAATGCTTGATTAATGCTGAAACTGCAATTTCATCTTCCAGTATTCTTTTTGATTGCGTTATCAGTTTGAAACTGGATTGCTCCAATTCTGCAGCAACAGCAGCAAAAAAAAATTAAATTTTTTTTCTATTATATTATTTTCGCAACAAACCAGATTTATTTTTATTTTTTTGAATTTTGTTTTAACTGCCAACGGCTTACAACTGTGGTCGCATCTTACCACGGCTGCAAACCGTGGTATTTCTTCATCAGTTGCCACGGCTTAAAACCGTGGCCATGACTTGACATGGCTAAAAACCGTTGTTATGACGTTTGCCACGGCTTATTTCTCACTGTTTAGCCACGGCTTAAAACCGTGGCCAGGGTTAGTCACGGCTTAAAACCGTTGCTACTTTGTTAGCGACGGTTTAAAACCGTTGCTATTATCCATACCTTATCACGGCTTAAAACTGTGGCTACTGTGGCCACGATTAAAAACCGTTGCTATTGTTCTTGCAACGGTTTAGAACCGTGGCTAAATGCTGAAAATCACCACACCTCCTCAAACATAAAACCGTTGCTAAAATGTTTAGCAACGGTTTATAGCCGTTAAAAGAAATTTCGCGATGCCCCTGTAGCCCACGGCTCTTAGCCGTGACAATGGGTTACCCCCACGGTTTAAAACCGTTGCTAATGGGGATTTTTGGTGTAGTGTTATCACCCAATTTATAATTGACTAGAGTATTTGTTATATCTATTATATGGTCAGGTTGAGTACTAGTTATATCTATTATATCATCACAGTCATGGAGTTATATCTATTATACGATCAGGTTGAGTATTAGTTATTATTGGAGTTTCCCAGCTAGCTTTAATATCATTATCTCCTTCCTACTTTTAGGGTTGGGTTTGGTTTGGTTTGGTTGGGAGAAATTGGAACAACAACAACAACAATGGCATAAATAAAAGCAGATTGTTTTCATAAGTAGGTTCAGTCTAGGTAGGTTTTGTTTTCCCAAATTATTTGGTATATGAATTTGTCTGTTAGTTTTCAGTTTTAGGTAGTTATAAATTTGGCCATTAACTTTCTTTCTTATAACACACCAGCTTAAGCATTTAAATCTGTGTGCTATTGAACAATACATTTCTCATGCATTGCTCTCTCAAATCTTACAAGTTTAGATGTTGCTGAATTGATTTGGTTTTGAAGTGGACGATGTGGAATTTTGAAGAATTCATATTTTGAGGTAGAACACATTTTGTGGGATGATTGATATGATGTGCAAAATCACATGAACTGTTGTATGTCTCATTTTTGTGCAGATGGTCACCAATCCCATATGAAACTATGATTTGTGTAGTTCTTTAAGTATGAATTATCACCTCAAATTGAAATTGTATTTATATATATATATAAAATTTCAATTTGAGTTTGATAGAGTATAAAGTTGTTTGGGATTCTATTTTTTGTGATGGACAAGTTATTGATCATACGAACAAGGTTAGTGTATTAGTCATCACTTACAGTGAAAATTAATAGAGAGAACTAATCCTATTAAAAAATTTGAATTTCCATTGTTTAGTATTTTTTTAGCTATAGTAGGTTGTGTTCGTGACAACAGTATTCTAGTTGCTGATTTGAACTGGCTATTTATATTGCCACGGCCAATTGACAGTCCTTGATTTGCAATGGCAAATGTCGTCTCTATTTTGTAAATTTGCGACAGCCTCAGCCATCTCAAAAATTTCAAAAGCCATCGAACTCTTTACAATTTAGCTATGATTAGAAACCGTCACCAAATAGCCACGACAAATGTCGTTTGCGACAGCCCCAAACATATCCGAAATTTCAAAAGCTGTCGCTAATAACTGTCGTTTCAAGTAAACCTTTGAATTCAAATAGGTTTAGAGATGGATTCTTTGCAACTTAGTGATAGTCACAAACCATTGCCAGATAGCCACGAAAAAGTGCATCGTTGCTGTTATACGGGAGCGACGATTGAAATAGCTTCGGTATTGCGACAGTCATTGAGCTGTTGATGTCTCATTGCAGCTACACTTTTTTAATACTTAACAACGGTAAAAGGCCGTTGTTGAATTTTTTTTTTTGTAGTGTAGTGATAAGCATTTAAAGATAGATTTTAAAACTTATTTTCCATTGCCCTCCCCGGCAACGCCACCAAAAAATTGATCGATCTCAAATCATACTGCTAGCGCACGATTATCTATTGAGTTGGATAACGACAAATACAGGTCGAATCCGACAAGGAGTGCTAAGGTTTGGAAAACTAACTTCGAAAATCAACTTAAAATCCTTAACCTAGTAAAAAAAGGGTTTTGAATAATGTTTCTAAGGAACGAGGGCAAATGTAAATCTAGCTTAAAATGAAACTTGAGAAAGGAAATCTTAGGGTTTTAGGTATTACCACCATGGATTGATAGCCCCCATTAGACCACACTTCTAGTTGGTATTCAAACATACTCATGAGCACTCCCTAAGCTAGATTCTCATCTCACCTTAGGGTGAAAATTTTAACTTTGAACACATAAACATCAAGCCGTATGGATATTCTAATCTAGCATAAGAGCATGATATTAAAGCATCCAAAGAATCCATATTGAAATGAAATACTAAATATCTAATCTCCCATATGTTAACATTCAAACATCATGCTAGACTTACAAGTCAGTAACCTCAAAACCCATGAGAGTAGAGGTTAAGTAGCTTGTGAGTCTTAGATAAAGAAGATCTTAATTATTAAATAAAGGGCTTGTTAGAACAATATGGAATGAAGATTATAGTTTAGACTTTTTATGATGAAAATAAAAGCAGGTGATGTATTAATATTAATGAAAGACAACATTTCTAACATCTTCATAAATAAGATTAAACCAAAGTCACTAAACAAAGCTAACATTACACAAGTTTTAAGTACACGAGATATTAGAACAACCAAGCTAAGTGGACCTAAATGGGGTCATCGTCCTATGGGGCTTCCACACCCTAAGGTGAAGTTTAGCCACACAAGGTAGACCCTAGGCCACTCATGGCGATAAACATAAATATAAAAAAAAATTACAGACTTACAACAGTAAACTCCAACGCTCTTAATCTCTTACTCCAAATTTCTCTCCTTCAAAAATATTTCTTAGTGTCTCCCAAGTGTGTTCATGTATGGGGTATTTATAGATGAAGAAGGGTAAGACTTATAGCTAGAGATAATGGGGTGGAAGGCGGAGTGTTGGAGTGAAATGGGGTGGTGTGTAAAAGTAATAAAGTAAAGATATAGAAAAGTGTAAAAGTGATAAAGTAAAGATAGGAAAGAGTGTAAAAGTGAAAATTGGTGGAGTGTAAAAATGAGCATAGATAGTGGAGTTTGTAGAGATTCTTTGGCTATGTTAAAGTTTCCATGTGGATGTCCAAATCTTCAAGTTAATATCCCCAAGATTCGTAGATGATGATATTTTGTGGGCATGACTTCATGAGTCTTGGGCTTGAAGATCTTTAATATTTGACAATGCATGTGTGAACTTTCAATGAGCTTTTTAGTTGTTGAACATAGTCTTATTGTGCCACTTTATGTATGATTTCAGATTAGTGCTTGATTTTCTACAAAATACACATAATGAAATATTTTTATTAGATATTGGGACATAACAAATATAAAATTATGGACTTAAAATGTAACATTTATAAGGCAATCAATTATATGTACGCGTATGGTTAATATGATTTTACAAGATTGTAAATAGGTAATGACTAAATCCGTTGAGATTATATGACTTGTGAGTTTAATGAAAAGCATACGATGATATAGCTTGTCTCAGGACATCTTGTATAACGTTGATTTGTTAAATATTTGGTCATTTTATTTCACATTATTATTTATACTTAACACATTTTTGTTTGGAGATATTATGTGTAACATGCATTACTATGTGCACACCTCCTTAAATGATTTAAGATTTGTCCTCATATAACTTAAACTTGCATACATCATGTGAAATTTTAATGAAGGAAAAATATTATGTTGGTTTTGATGAACGTATCTATAAAATAAATCAGATAGAACTTAAATATTGATAAACGCAAAATAATATCATTTTTAGTATTCTTCTAATGACATTTGTAACATTATTTTTGGAAAATACATTCTATTTTCTTCGTACAGTTGCAAATTTTATATTTCAAGTGCATTTACGCGTTTTCATGTAATATCACAACATTATTGCAACTTCATGAAAATGTATGCTAACGTGTTTAAAAAAAACTCCAAATTTATACTTTTATAGTTATTGAATTTGTAATTACATTAATAGATATTTTATTTTTATTTTCAGGTTGAAACCAGAAGCATGATGAAAAGATTTTGGAAACATACTTTAAGTTATGGGCAAATTCCTACAATTAATTAAAGTCAAATTCCTACACAAAGTCCAACCACACATACCACTTACGCATTTGCATCATAAAACCCAAGCCCATGTTAATTAGACTCCCATTATCCAACATCTTTCATTCCATGCCACACTCTTCCACTAAGACTTTTACACAAACATTTCTTCCGGGTCTCATAACCTTTTCTATTTCAAAACTACCAATTCTTGCCATATTAACTATAGTTCAATTGAAACACTAAATTTCCTTTTCCAATCAATTTCAACCCAACTTCTCCTCAGTCAATCATATACTCAAACCGAATAAGTTGGACTCTCAAAGTACCAAATAAGATTGATGCAAATTAGAAGACTTCAAGAGTTTAATTGATCTAGAAATTTTATCTCTTGGTGTAATTGAATCTAAATAAGGGTTTTATTTTTCTCTCTTGGGGAAGTTAATTGGGGGCGAATGAATAACAAATTGTTATGAGCAAGTAATCTAAGAGACAAACTTGTAAGTTCCATTTTTTTTTTATTAAAGAATGTTTGATTTGTTTAATATTTTCCCCTCCCAAGGGAAAGATGAACCCACCATTGTTAAAAATAAGTAATGTCTATGTCATTTTACTTCTATTTATTATTTATGTCAATAATTGTTTGATAGTATAATAACCAAGTCTTTTAGATGAAGATTTTAAGTGTGTAGTTTCACATCAAGATAAAACTGACAGTTTCTTTCTAAATTTATATTGCATAAAAAATCCCAAGAGGACTAATTGTGCTTGCCTTAAGTGTAATTCATCGAATGTTTACTTGTATTTACATCTTGGGTAGAGAAAAAGTTACAAGACTTGATATGATTAATTGATTGGTTCAACGGTAAGAGAATAACACTATTTTTGCTTATATGAAACCGTGGTAGTGAAATTTTTCCTTTGATAGTTCACATCCGTTGATTTTAAAGCTGAATATTTTTAGCTTGTAGGTGAGTTTAGGCCAAATTATTTTAAAAACCGTATCTATCATTCTCTAATTTAGATTTAACTAAAAGTTTTCGCTAGGGTTTTCTCTTGGTTTGGTCAATCCCTAGTTACCATTGTGCTAGATTTCAATATAATTTTTTGCAGGTTTTGTATTTATTGGAGAGTCACAATGACACACTATCTTTAGAAATCTCCAATAATCAAATGGCATTGTTTCCAAATCAAGTTTGAAGATTCCGGAGAGCTTTGAATCATAACTTAGTATTTTATTT
Source organism: Berberis thunbergii (assembly GCA_003290165.1). Lineage (NCBI taxonomy): Eukaryota > Viridiplantae > Streptophyta > Magnoliopsida > Ranunculales > Berberidaceae > Berberis > Berberis thunbergii. The sequence goes on along the minus strand of QNQO01004422.1, from coordinate 11,447 downwards.
TCTTGTTTTGCATTTTCTTATAGAAAATACTAACTAACAGGATTTGCAGGAAATTTTCGTCCATAAAAACAAAAACAAATAATCTAAAGCGATTTGTAGGATTTCTCTTCTACTTTCAGGAACACTTTACGGAAGTCAATTCGGAGAATAAACAAAGTGGCAATTGAATTTTAAATAGAAGATTTATGTGCTGGAAATTTTTGCGCGGTGGGTAAGGTTTACTTACTTATTTTAAGATCAGAAATATTTGATTGGTGACAGATTTTTCATTCAGATGATTCCTCATACTGTTAACTTTTTAAATCATGTTTGGATTCTATAATCCTATATGATCTGAACTTGTAACAAAGTTTTCGTTAAGACCTGCGCAAATCTGGTCGATTTCTATTAACTAACTTTAGTAAGCCAATTTGATCTTTTTTCTTTCTGATTTTAATTTTTGAAATTTTTTTATGACAACAACTCTCTCAAGTTTCTAGATTGGGCTTGGATATAGGGGTGGGCAAACGGGTCGAGGATCCGCGGGTTCAAACCGAACCGGACCGTTTTGCTCTAAACGGTTCGGATTTTATATATGAATTTTTTGGTACGGTTCGGATCGGTCCGGATCCGTTATAAAACGGTCCGGTCCCGGTTCCAATTTTTTAAAATGAAACGGTTCGGGTTGGACCCATTTCAAATTACATTTTTTTTTTCTTTACATTTACTAAAACCAAAACCCCTCTCTCTGACTCTCTGTCCTGTTTCAAAGTAGTAGAAGAAAAGGAAGAGAAGGAGCCGAAGAAGAGGAGGAGCAGAAGAAAAGGAAGAGACGCTGGGAGGCTGGGAGATCTCCCTCTCCTCTCTCTGTCTTTGTCTCTGTCTCGAGAAGGGGAAGGAGATCTCCCTCTCCTCTCTCTGTCTTTATCTCGAGAAGGAGATTTCCATCTCCTCTCCACTCCTTTCACTGTCGAAGAAGCAGCAAAGATCAGTGAGAAGAAGCAGAAGAGATTAGAAATCAACAGAAGAAGCAGAAGAGATCAGCGAGATCAATACTCGCTGAAGAAGCAGATCAGCGAGAAGAAGCAGATCAACGAGATCAACGAGGAAGGAGTGGAGAGATCGATGATTTCTGGATCTTCTGTTGATGGATGATTTCTGGATGTTGATCGACAGTCCAGATCTGTGAATTTGAAAAAAAAATTTCAAAGGTTTTTAACCGACTTTCTCTCCCCCACCTCCACCTCCACCTCCACCACCACCACCAGTGAGTTCACTTGGAGCAAGAGGAGATCGAGCCATCCAATTTCACTTGGAGCCAGTTTAGTTGGATGAGATGGAGGAGCAAGAGGAAATCAAGCCTCCGCCAGCTGCGGTGCCGTTTTTGAGACTGTTTGCTTGTGCTGATAGCTTTGATTGGGTTCTAATGGTAGTGGGTTCGGTAGTCGCGGCGGCTCATGGGTCTACTCTTATTTTGTACTTGCATTTCTTTGGGAAGATTATTCAGTTGATGAGCTGCAAGGATCCAACTTTGAGGTCTGAGGAGTTGTTTGATGAGTTTAGAGGGATAAGTGTTTGAAATTGAACTGAATTGTTAAGTTGATTTGGGGATTTGTTATGAATCAGTTTAAGCTTTACTTTGATGTTTGATTTGAACCCCTTAGTATGGTGTGGTTCTTTTAGTGTTAGTGGAGTTGATTTAAAGTTTATGCATTTTTTAGGTATTTACTTATAATGGTTTGGAAGCTTTACTTGTGAATCTGTGATCTATCAGTAGAAAATTTGGGGTTTGTTTTTGTTATTTATGGATGTTACTTGGATCATAAGCGAGCAGTCAAGTAATCGACAATGACATGGCGCCACTCCACCCCAACTATGGTTTCACATACATGATTTCCTCTAAACTAAGCATGGCGATGGTGGGGGAGGTGATGGTGGTGGGGAGGTGAGTAAACTGGTGGTGGTGGAGGTGGAGGCAAATAAACTGGTTGTGGGGTGGAGGTGAGTAAACTGGTGGTGTGGGTGGGGGTGGAGGTGGAGGTGGAACCGTTTGGAACCGTGGAACTGAACCGTTCTAAACGGTTCGAGTTAGGTTCGGTTCCTATTATCAAAATGAAGGGATCCGGACTGGACCGGATCCGTTAAAATGTAAACGGTTCGAGTTAGGTTCCTTCAAATTTGGAACCGATCCGGACCATGCCCACCCCTACTTGGATATAATTATAATTTTTTTTATAAAAACTATAAGTCCAAAATGGATTTTTAATCAGAGAGGGGTTGTTCTGATTTTTTTTAGCCAGTGGTCTTTAACCAAAAATAATAATAAAAATAAAAATAATCTCAATATCTAGGTTTTATATTGGCACAAGTAATTGCATACAAGTTATATAGAATAGAATGATTAGGATATTTTTAATTGCACTTGTGACCTAGCTCTTTTTTGTAGCGCAATTGGAATAGCGTCAGAGGTAAGTTCACTTGAATCACCGTGCCCCTTTTATTAGCGGCAAATTCCTGGTTAGGACACTCAACATTTTATCGATTATTATAAATTTTATTCTTAGATTATCAGAACACTTTGGATCTGGTCTAGTTGTTGAAGTAGGTCTTCTAAAAGCCCCACCCTAAATTTGAAAGACTAGGTCAATTAAAATAAAGTCGTTTGTGTGCATTTGTTTGGTTCTGCCTTAATAGTTTAGGTATCATTTAGGCTTAGGCGTCAAACACTAACCCAAGGTGTCTTGACTAGATATGTAAATTTTAATTTTTTATTTTTCGATTTAGGTTCTTTAGCAATTTATGTCTATTTGGTATCGTGATTGAAATTGTCTAGTGCATTCCTTTAGTGATCCCGGTTTAGCATATGACTCTAGGATCTTTTTTAGTGTTCAACCCTTTATTTTCTTTTTCGACCCCATCTTCATCACCAAGTCTACCTTTGTCTCCGAGTTCACATTCATCACCACCAAAATGGCACATGCTCTTAATGATTACTTTGCCCCCATCAAAACCACCCTCCCATGTGCATTGTTCTTCCAGACAACAATGCCAACCAGTTTCATATTAGACCCGCCACCATCAATTTGCTTCCTAAGTTATACTCATTTAGAGAAGTTTCTACATATTTGCAACACTTTAAAAAAACATAACTTAGATGACGAGGGTATCAAACTTAGATTGTTTCCCCTTTTCCTTATATGATAAAACAGACACATGGCATACATTGTTTAAACGCAATACATTCTTGGATGCTTAGGATAAAGTGAACACATGGCTTAGATCGTTTCAACTCGATACATTCTTGGGATGCCTTATCTAATATCTTTATGAACAATTATTACTTGTGGTAGAGAACTGAGTCAATATGGGATGCAATTAGCAACTTTAAACAGCAACCAGAGGAGGAGATTTATGAAACATGGGAAAGGTTCCATGATTTGCTAATCAGATGCCCACACTGTGGGTTTAAGAAGGCCCAATTAGTCAACTTATTCTTCAAGGGTTTGTCGTCATGCACCGTACTATGATAGAATCCATGCACAAGGGAAAATTCAAGGCACAAACACCCGACGAGTGTTACGCTTTCTTAGAGGCGTTATCAAAGAATGCACAAAATTATAACCATTCTAGTGAAGAGCTTTCTAAAAATGTGAATGTTCCTAGAAAACAAGTTATATTTGAGATCAAGGCTAAAAGTGAACTGAAATCTGTCATTAACCAACTAGCTGAGTGTATGAACAACTTGAACCAAAATTTTGACGCTTTTTCATTCTTGGCCACTACGAACAGCCCCACCCCTATAATACATCAAACACTTCTGAGGCTCAGGTGTGTGCCTATACCCACTTCCGAAAACCAATTGCTAATTCATTAAGTCAAACTTAACAAATCAGTTCACCCAAACTTTCATTAGAGTCCTTATTCTCCTTCACAAAATTTAGGTGGTCCACAATGTTTTCAAGGAAATTAATATAGGCAACCACAACCGTAAAGTCAGTTCAACAAAATCAAATTGCACCCTACCAACGAGTTCCCGTAGAAATTTAGTGCCTGATCGATCCCATGGGCAATATTGGGACTCTTGTCCAAAAATTCTGTGTAGGTCCTAACTTAAATAACACAGTTCAAATGTTGGCACTCAACTTAGACAAGTCTAATAAGAAAGCTAACCAAAGATTTTGGTTACTGGAAACAAATATGGATATTATCACCTAGAACCATGTCCAAGTTTAGAATCAACTTGCACAGATAACTGCTACCTTAAATGAGAGACCAAGGGGTAACCTACCGAGTCAACTTGCAACCAACCCTAAAGCAAGAGAAGTGAACCAAATAGGTAACCCATCTACTCCTGGCCAATCTAATGACCATGTCAATTCCATTATCATACTTAGGTCTGGAAAAATAGTAAATAATCAAGTAAGCCTTATCACCCAAGAGTAACCAACTACTCAAGGTTAACCAACTGTTGAAGTCCTAAAACCTTCTCAAACTACTCATCTAGAGTTGAGAATGAGCCTATCAAACCCCAATCTAGAGAGTCAATGCCAAAAGCCCACCCACCCCATTTCTCTATTGATCAGTCAATAACAAAAAGGAGTCTCATACAAGGATATGTTAGAGGGTTTTCAAAACTTTCAAATAAACATCCCCTTCCTCACAACAATTAAATAGATCTTTTTATATGCCAAGTTTGTTAAAGAGTTAGTTAAGAGAAACACCAACATTCCAAAGTAAGCCTATAAAGCTCAACATTGTTTCTCATTTCTCCAAAATAAAGTTGTGGTCAAACACAAAACCCAGGAAGTCTGACTGTCATGTGTAAGATAGGTGAAAACTTTGCTGATCAGGCTTTATTGGATTTAGGTGCAAGTGAACTTACTACCATACTCAGTTTATCAATAATTAGGATTGAATGATCTTAAAAAAACCGAAATGTGCATCAGTTGGCAAATAGATCAATCAAGATTCCAAGGGGTATTACTAAGGATGTGATCATTAAAGTGGCTGATTTTTATTACCCCACCGATTTCATCGCCCTTGACACATGACCTACTTAGGGTAAGCACACCCCAATCATCTTAGGTCACCCATTCGATGCTACTGCCAATGACTTGATCAATTGTAGAAATGGTAATATGACCTTAACCTTTGGGAACATGTAAGTTGAAGTCAATGTGTTTAGCCAGATGACTTGGAAAGTGTCAAGGAAGTTTGTCTCCTAGAGTCTTTATCTTCTCACGCCTTTGAGAACTCTTATCCTAGTGATCCCTTGCATCAAAGTTTAGAGTACTTTAATAAGAGTTTGTAAGAGAAATCAACTCTATGTTAGACTTTGTTCCAGTGGTTGATACTCCTAGATATAAGGCGAAATTTGAGCTCTTAACACCACTAATTTACACTACACAGGAACTTGAGACTACACCACCACAACTGGAATTAAAATCTTTATATGGAAATCATAAGTATTCCTACCTTGGTGAGTCTGAAACTCTGCTTCTGACCTGACATCAAATCAGGAACTCAATTTTTTGAGGTACTTAAAGAACATAAGGAAACCATAGGTTGGTCCATAGATGATATCAAAGGTATTAGCCTTTTAGTTGTCCAATACCAAATCCACTTAGAAGATGTTGCTAAGACCTATACAATCTCAAAGGAGGACACATGAACATGAAAGAAGTAGTTAGAGACGAAGTCATCAAACTTCTTGATGTTGGCTCTCAGATAGCCAATAGGTTAGTCTAGTTCAGGTGGTGCCCGGGATGTTAGAGATCACAGTGGTCCCTAACGAGCACAATGAGTTAATCCCTACCCGTGTTCGTAATGATTGGGGAGTTTGCATAGATTATCGAAAACTCAATAGTGTGACTAGGAAAGATCTCTTTTCTCTTCCCTTTTTTGATCAAATGTTAGAGAAATTAGCTAGTCAAGCATTCTATTACTTCTTATATGGTTATTCTGGTTATAACCAAATTGTTATTCATCACGGTGACAAGAGAAATCCACTTTCACATGTTCGTTTGAAACTTTTGCATATCGTCGCATGCCCTTTGTTTTTTTGTAATACACCTGCTACCTTTCAACAGTGAATGATGAGTATCTTTCATGATATGGTTGTGCGATTTCTTCAAATCTTCATGGATGACTTCTCAGTATTTGGTAAATCTTTTGAGGAGTGTTTACATCATCTTTCTTTTTTGCTACAATGTTTTCATGATACTAACTCGTTTGATACATTGGATTTTTCTTCTTCAAGAATTAGACCTAGATATTTGAGATAAGAAGAGATTTGAGATTGTTGTTGTAGACTACTTATCCCACCTCATTGTCTAATCTATCAGTGCCAATTTCTGAATATTTTCCTGGTGAACAAGTGTTTGAAATTTCACAAGGACCATGGTATGCAGATATTGTCACCTACCTTGCGACAAATCATATCCCCTCCTAGTATCTTAGCAAGAGAAAGATAGGTTCCTTGCTAGAGTTAAGGCGTACTTTTTGGATGACCTGTGCTAATTCAAGTATAGTCCTTGTAAGATAATTCATCAGTGTATCCTTGAAACCGACGAAGAACCAATCATGTCCTTTTGTCATGACAAGGCTCGTGGTGGCCATTTTAGTCCACAGCTGACAACTAGAAGAATCTTGCAATCTGGATCTTACTAGCTGATCTTTTTTAACTCACCATCAATTATTGCCACAGCTTCCCTAGATGTCAACAGTTAGATAAGATCACCAAAGGGAATGGGTGGCCCCAACAAAGAATATTCGATGTTTAAGGCATTGACTTCATGGGTTCCTTCCCATCTTCTTTTGGGTATTCTTATATCCGTTTGGAAGTTGATTATGTGCCCAAATGGGTTGAAGCCCTGGCTACCAACTCCGTTGACCATAAAGTTGTGGTTTCATTCTTAAAAGATTTGGTTCTGCCTAGATTTGATACTCCTAAAGCTATCATCATTGATAAGGGCTCACAATTTTACAACAAAGTCTTTGAGAAACTTATGTCGAAATATGCAATTAAGCACAAAGTACCCCTACCATATCATCCACAATCCAATGGTCAAGCTTAGGTATCCAAAGATAAAACGGTTAACCCTAATCGTAAGGACTTACTTCATAGACTCCAGGATGCACTTTGGGCATATCGTACATCATACAAAACCCCTATTGGCATGTCACCTAATATGTTGGTCTATGGAAAAGTATGTCACTTCCCCATTGAAATTGAGCACCGAGTATATTCGGCCATTAAGCCCATGAACTTTGGTTTGGTTATAGCTGATTAATGTTGGAAACTCCAACTCGATGTTTTGGAAGAAATAATAAATGATGCCTACGAGAATTAAAGAATTTATAAATCCAAGTCCTAATTAGAACATGACAAAAACATCATTATGAAAATCTTTTTCCCTGGCCAAAAGGTTCTTTTATACAACTCGCACTTAGGCTCCGCTTGGTACACTGTAAAAGATGCATTTTGCAAAGTAATGCAAATGCATCACTTTACAATGCATTAGTTTTCAATCCATTACTTGTTGTTGCTTGGTATTAATTAGAGAACAACAATGCTAGTTCCACAATTTTTTTTTCTACATTGGCTTACATTTCACACACCTAATGTTCTCCCATTATATTATAACTGAATAATATGTAAGAAAAATAAAGACTCTTTGAAAGAGTTTTAATTATTATTAACTTTTGTAAATGTGGACTCTATTGAGTTCCACATAATAATAACTCTTAAAAATATGGATTCTATTAAGAAGTATAGTCCAACATGTGAATGTGATTGTTCTCTGCAAAATAATTCAAGATGTTTTATCCCGTAAAATAATGCAAGATGTCATAACATGAAGGTGCAGAGGTTATGCATTTTAATTCCATAACCTCTTTACGTAAATCTTACCAATCGCCTATTTTCTTGTAACTGCCTGCAAAGGAATGTATTTGCATTATTTTATGGGATACCAAACGGAGCCTTAGTATTATTCCCAAAAAAGTTATGGTCACGATGGTTTGGTCCATATGTTGTGTGCAATGTTTCATCCCATCACGCTTTGGGTCAAGGATCAAAAGACGAGCAAGTGCTTCAAGGTTAATACACATCGTCTTAAACCTTTTCCTGAGCTTGAGACTCATGATGTCGACGAGGTCTTCCTCGTTGATCGTGATTATCATCAATGATTGTATGGGTACTTGACCCCATTTGCGTCTGGCTGAAAACGTTAAACTTAATACTCTTGGGAGGTAGCCCAAGCATTTTTCTTGTGTTTGCATAGTTCGTTTGGATTGATTTTCAAGTATCCTATTTAGTTGGACCACACTTTTCTTGTTAGCTCCGTAACTGTTTAAGATCCACAACCAAAAACTATACATAGTTTTCTTGTAGGATTAGTAATTATTTAGGTTTGGGTGTTGATTCACATTTTGGTACTTATGATATTGCATGTTTGAGCTTTAACTTTGTAGGGACTATACATCAACCAAGTATAAAATTTTAATTTTCACTTTGTTTTAGCTTATTTAAATTATTGTCCATCATATCACATGTCACCATAGTGTCGTAGTTAAACATTGAGGACAATGTATTTCATTGATAATTATTTATTATTAAGAAATTAAAATGTAAATTAATATTAAAATTCTTGGATTTTATTCTCTTTAGTGATGAAAGTTGTTCGTATTTGGATAAGTAACAAAGTTGAACAGTAGTCAAGATGTTAGCCTTTTTCTAAAGGGTTTTCTAGAAATCAAGCTTAGAACCCACTATCACTACTAGCCACGACATTAGTTCAAGTAAATAAGTGAGCACAATTGAGATATCACGAGGAATCATAAGTGGAGACTTAACCTCTAAGTGAGATTCGAGTCATTCTATTTTTTTTTACGAGGGTTAATATTCTATTATGACTTATTCAATAACTCAATATTTTCGTTGGGTCCATATCTACTTGTTGTTTGATATCATTATCTTTTTATTAAAGCTTGAGACAGCTGAGGATATCAAAATTGGATTTGCACTAGAAAATCTTCTGACTACCATTCAAGGCATAAAGAAATAACCATTTGTACTTGGGAAAATGATATAGGCATATTATAAACATTAAACCACCTATTCACATAGTCAATAGGTAGCCCGATGAACCTTTCTTTAGCTTTATTTGTATCCCAAAAAAAACCGACATTCAACTCTAATTAGGAGTTCAAAGAAAGTGTAGTTTTTAAGTCATGAAATGGGTGAAATGCAAGGAAACAAAGAGATATCCTAAGATACGAAAATGGAAATGCATTGTGGAAGAGCATAATATTAAAAATAAAAATAAAAATGGGTATAAATCAATAAAGATGTTAGTGTTGAAGGAAAAAAAATATATTGATGGAGTACTTATCTTCAAGATAATACATCCAGTGTATCATAGAAGGATGCATGTCTCAAACAATTTGAATCCATGTTTACCGTTCTTGTGGGAGTGTATAGTTTCACATCAAATGAAACTCACACCTTTCTTCTAGGTTTATATTGCATTTAAAAATTACAAGGAAATTCTTTATGTTTGCCTTAAGTGGTAAATCATTGAATGCCTACTTGTATTTACATCTTGTGTATGAAAGAAGTCATACAACATTATATGATTAATTGATTAGTTCAACAATATGACAAAAACACTATTTGTGCATATTATGAACCATAACTCTTTTCCCTTGAGAGTTCACGTATGTTGATGTTTTCTTAAAAGTCTATATTTTTAGCTTGTAGTTGATTTAAATTGTTTTAAAACTTTTATTTATCATGTCCTTAGATTAGATTAACTAAAAGTTTTCACCATAATTTTCACTTGTTTTGATCGATCCCCGACTTACCATTGTGCAAGATTTTAGTGTAGTGTGTTTTATCGGGTTTTATATTTATTGAAGAGTCACAATGACATACTATCTTAAGAATTATCAAAAATCAAACACCAAGACAAGTTTGTATATAAACTTAGTTCATTGTTAAAATTTATTGCATTCGATAGTTTGGACTTAAAGTTGGCATTCATGTCTTATCCCAAACATTACACAATAATAGTGCTCAGGGTTCGATTCTTGTACCTAATGGGGCGGATTTGGTTTGCCCCAATGGATTTCAGGGCAGATTCAGGGGTAAAGTTCCTTTGTAACAATTTCGGGGTGTATACAAATTTGTCCATATCTGCCGCACGAATTTTCGTTTATATATGGCTATTAGGAGTTTGCATTCTTCTTTGACCAAAATTTGGCCAAATTTCCGTTCTTTGAACCAGTTTCTACTTTTGTTTGGTTATACTAAAGCATAGGCCCAATTTCAAGATTATTTTCTAAGTCTTTATCTTCTTCTTTTTTTTCCACATTCTTCGATCTCTTGTGTGAGTCTTTGCCTTCCTTCCTCATCATTTGTCAAACAACAAGCACACACCAACAAAGGATTAATTTCTCTTTTTAATCCTTTCTCTACTGCCGGTACCACTATCTCATCATTCACGCCATGCTCTCTCTTTCCATCTCCCTCTCTCAATTCAACCCTCAATCTCCACCTCCTTCACATCATCAGTCCATCACGCAAACCCCTCTTTCTTTCAATTCATCCATCTCACCATCATTCATGTCGCTCCCTCACTTCTTCTCGACCACATCATCTCCATCTATTTGTTTCAGTTTGAAACTTTCACAATCTTTTTTCTTCTCCAATATTTCATATATTTTATTAGTTGCATCAAGAAGTGGAGGGGATGACTAGAGAAGAAAAATATAGCAGTAGAAAAGACAAGCAAATGCCATAAGAAGCTAAGGTCAAAGACCCCATGAGAGGCTGCCACTATGAAGTCCCATTGATAGAAAAAAAAAAAAAATTTGTCGTTGTTGTTGTTGTATATCCATGATGAATTGCTCACTTCACAAGTAGTTTATAAATCAAATCAGTATTGATTAAACATAGTAACAAAAATATGGGTTTCCCAAGCCCGACTTTGGGGCTATTAACTTCATATGCTTGCTTAATAAGTTTTTGTTAAGCATTCTGAGTTTTCTGGTGAGAACTAATAAAGGTTATGTGTATAATCAAAGGATTTTATTCCCCAGCCTTCACAATATCTTTATTTTCTTTTCTTCCTCTTTCTCTCTCTTCGTCTTGTTTTTTAGCGATTAATCGGAGCGGGATGGATATTTTTCATATGTTACGGAGTGGGCATGGTATCTAAAATAAAATTTAATCGGTTATTCGAGGTGGATTCAGGGATTCATGATCCTTGGCAGGACAGGAAAGGATTTGCCTAAATCCGCCCCATTGTCATCATTAGTAGTAATGAGGCAACGGACTTAGTATATGTAGACTTCTAAGGAAGAGTGTTATAAATGAGTTTTATGTGTGGATGTTGATTGATCTCAAATCTTAATGCAGTGCACGTCTGTCTACTGAGTTAAAACCAGCAAGCACAGCTCGAATC
>QNQO01004421.1:0-26349 GCA_003290165.1 Berberis thunbergii | reverse complement strand
AACTGGGCACCCTTGTAGTTGTTTTTGATGTTGTTGGCTCATGATGAAAGCATGGTCATGGTCCTTCATCCAATGCCGCGATAGGTTTCCATTGCTTTAGCTTCCAAGATAGAGAAGAAGAATGAGAAGGAGAAAACAAGGATGAAACATAGGAAGGAGCGGAAAAGAATAGGCATGTATTTTCCATTAATTATTGTACAGACAAGAACAATGAGAAGGGGATATATATATATATATGATGTTACCATCACCTTTGAAGGTAATTTCGTCTTGTCTTTTGGGTGTGATATATACATGGTAATAGACTGGTTAATAATCATAACTAACCCAAAAAACCCAACAATGTGGACGTGACTAGAAATCCTGTGGGCTTTACCCGCACAGGTTTGAATCCATTTTGGCCCATAAATTTGAGTTTTGCTAGCATTTTGTTGTTGATCCAAGTGATTGTGTACTCTGATCTAAAATTCTAAATTTTCATCTTCACACACTATGACGTTGCAGTTAACATGGCGTTCTTTCATTGGCTTGCAATTGGTAATTTTTCACCCACTTCTTAGAGTCAAAATGAGAATCGGATTAGAGTTTTAAAATGGAGTTTTCCTTACTGGAAAGGAATCAAAAAGAGCATGTTGCAGGTAGAGAGAAGACTTGTGTAGGATGGAACCCTTTCTTCCTTTACTGACTGACCTTATTTAATTTGTACATTATTTTGTTGACAAATTGGAGATTGTGTAGTTGACCAATAAATTTATTCTTACATTATGTTGCTTTGCTTCATTTTGACTTAAAAATTGTATTTTGTAGTATGATTCATTTCCAACCAAACATTTGCATGCAGTCTAATTGATTGGAGTTCTGCCCAACATGAGTGAGCTAGACTCAAGATTTGTTACTTTGATTCAAGTGGATTCCGTGAGAACCAATTTTTTTCAATTGTGGGAAATATTTGCAAATAACAGCCAGTTTTAGCAACTCAAACAGACAGCCTCCTCCATTGTAGGAAAGATTACAATTGAAAGAGCAAACGAAGAACTCAATCAACAATATATATACCTACCTATACCAATCCCCTGAAAGCTCGACAGGAACACTTGACCCCTTCGTTTCTCTTCAGATTGTCAACCGTGTAACCACGCATCAAAATTCTCTTTTGAAATCTATAGATATGAAAACATATTAGAAATCTTTCCACACCCTCCGACTCACTTCTTGGCACAAACAAAGTCAAACACACCAATCTCTCCTACCCCATGCACTTCTCCTGCTATATAAACAACAACCTTTGCTATCATTGCAAACATGTTCTACCATCCCATAGATCCTTTTCATACAACACAAACAGAACAGGTAAAGAACAAGAAGAATCAATGAAGTCTCGGTATCTAACATTTGCATTCAATATCATTGCTGTCATTATCTTCATTCAGATCGGTTACATGCAAGTAGATGCTTCGAGACCTCTACACTTTTATCCATCAATCAGACATCTCCTTGTTGTAAATCCAGCGTCTTCTGGGCCAAGTAAACGAGGAGAAGGTCACTAGTGATCGATGGAATGCAAGGTTTCATATATAGCTTCTTTTATATGAACAAGTTCCATTCTTTCACTTTTTGCCAAATGTATACCAAGTTGTATGCTTCTTGGTTTTGGCTTCTTTTTCATTTAGATTTGCTGATATTTTCAATTTTTGTAACTATTATAATTGACAGTAGGAAATCTACCTGAGGTAATATTGCTTTTCATTCTTCTATCTTTGAGGCTCCAAAATTTTGCATGGTTTTGGTTTCCTTGGATCTTTGAGATGGACTTTGTTGACTGTTTTCTTTGCTTTGTATCTTGATGAATATTGGGGTGTTTATCCTTGAATTACTTTAATCAAAAGTTCTTAAATTCAGATTTGATAACCTTGCACGTTCCGTTGTAGTCTAGTTGGTCAGGATAGCTCTCACCCGAGAGACCCGAGTTTAAGTCCCGGCAACGGAATCTTTTTTGCTTTTTGTCATTCTTTTCTTCTTTCTTTTGGTGGTGGAAAAGTAAACCAAAAAAACAGTAGAGATGAGATAGCAATTGGGAAAAAAAAATTCATCCCATAATGTTAAAAATAGATATGTTTCTTGAATTTTCAAGGAAAAGTTTTTTTTTTTTTCATAATTTTTAGAAGATGTACGGTGAAAGGTCACAACTTCCATGCTCACTCTCTCCTTTATCTCCTCTCTTCCACTATGCTCAATATATTGATAGAAGAGACTGATTCCACTTCTGAACTCGTAGGAAAAATTTATATCGTTGGGGGAAAGAGATCCAGTTTCATTGGGAAAGCGGAAAGTCGGAAGTGTGAATATGATAGATACAGAGCAAGAACAAGACATAGATCGAAATCTAGATTGAAGCCAGAGATGGGCCCTGCTGGGTCGAGGCCAAGAACGAGACTGAAGGCGCAGATCTTTAGTAAGACTTCCTGCCATCCACACCGAGCCGTATCAGATTGAACATGTTTAAGAATTTCCATGAAAAATAAAAATCACACACACCCTAAAGCAAACAAAAACAAAACAAAAATCAAACAAAAAATTGATGGTGTATGGCATGTTCGAGGTGTTAATGATTTAGAATTGATACCACAGCTTTTGTCAATACAGTTTAATTATCAACCCTAGTCAATCCTATTTCAGATTTGGAATTGTCTACCGAAGCGGGTTACTCAGTTGTCTACCATAAAGACATTTACTTTGGTACAAATTGTTTACACTCGAACTACTCCAATAGCACGGTCATACTCCAATAGCAGAGAAGACAAACTAAACATTGAATTTTTATTTATTTTTTATTTATCTGAGTTGATTACATATATATACGCCAAATAAATATATAGCTTATATTCACAAAGGTGAGTTTAGTGCTAAGGCTATGTACAAGTACCTCATTTGCTCTCAGCTATCAAATATTCCTACGTACAGCTTCCAAACCCTTACAGTAAGAAACTTCTGTGCTCCATTTGATCTATGAAAATCCCTCATAGGTTCCAATTTCTATTGTGGAAATCTTATCTTAGGGTCTGTTTGGTTAGCCATTTTCTAGGAAAATGAAATCTATTTTCGTGTTACGCAAATTTTCATTGTTGATTGTCTATTTACTGAGAGGAAACCAATTCTTCATAAGACTATTTTCTCACTACGGCCTCGAAATCGGATGCACAAGAACGATTATAATTTTCATGTCTATTTCCTGTGCAACCAAACAGACCTTTAATATAATGCCCACCATTGATAAGCTCCACATATCAGCTGAAGGTACCTCAAGAGTGTTATGTGTGCTAAACACTCGTGAAACTATACAACATTCATCTTTCTGTGCCTATACCTATTTAGAATTTGGTCTGTCTTTTTTTTTTTTTTTTACTCTCTTTATGCCTTAAACCCTCCACCTTGATGTCACCAGTAGGGTTTCAAATCCTGAACCTGTGATTCCATCCGCCACAAACCCACCGCTGAGTTGGTACTCCATTGACAAATTTGGTCACTGTCACCTCTGCCTGTTAATTGACATAATATACCTAAGGTAGCATTACTGCCAACTTATGATTATATTTGGCAGGCCAGGAATTAAGCAGTTTTAATGGCACTAAACCTAATGCCGGGCACTAAGTAGGACCATCTGAGGAAGAAAAAGTACTGGAAAAGCTTTTAACCCGAGAGGAACAATGAATAAATGTATGAACAAGAGAATGCAGGAACATCACAGACTGAACCAGCAGAGAGCAATTGAGAAGCAGAGAGTTAAAAATTTAAATATTGGATGCAGGGTTTACTCTGAATGTCCTGTACAGATAACTATGAGATTGCAGTTAAAGATGGGAGAGCAAGACAAGTTGGGAAGGCAATGAAACTTTTGTTGAGCACCCTAACATCAAGTTTTGAAGCTGAGTTCATGGCTGGATTGGAGCTATAAAAGTTTGTCAAAGACACAACTGGACTGAAGCATGCATTTGCATGGACAACCTTGATGTTGTGCTAGTGTTCCAGGGGTCCCAAGATCAATCAGCTGGCTGCGATCTCTGTTTATTTCAAACTTTATAGACTCTTAGAATTTGGGTTTGTTTCAAGTATGTAACTAGATCAGATTTAAGCTTGGTTCAGCAGCAAAACTATCTATTTCATCTTATTTAGTATGCAATGGTGCTTATCTATTCCACACCAGAGATTTCACTTCCTCTTTTAAATAGAACCTGGTCTTCCTGGTACGCCAATTGGTTCTCATCCACACCGAATGACGCCCAATTTGCTATTAAATCTGTTCTTAGATTTCGGCTAGGCCCGCCTTGATAGCAATCCCGCTCCCTTCCCGTCTTGCTCCTCAAGAGGAATGGCCCCCTACTGCCTCTGTAGCTGGTAGAGCACACCTCATCCAGACCCAACTTGAATTCGCCAGTTCTAATAGTTTGAACATTCGATTTTCGCCCCCTTACTGATTCGCCATCGCCTCTGGACGCTGACACAGTTATTGTTAATTTGATGGTTGCTTCTTTGATCGCACCAAAATAGGGAGCTCTAGGTGTCATTGCTATGATCTGAAAGGAAATGCTCTGGCCACGTTGCTTGATTCAGGGGAAGGTCTTCAACAGCACTATGGCAGAGTTCTTTGTAGATGAAGCAGCCCTTCTGTTGATTTAGGCCCAATGGTGGAAGGACAGGTCTTATTTTTGGAGATTCGGCTAATCTTCTGGAGGCAATAGGGACCCACGATTCTAGCCCATCTTTTGTGTTGGATTGGGCTTGGCATCCGCTCTATTGTAATATTAAATGTCTCTTTTCTTTTGCATACTACTTGAAAATATATGTATTCACGAGACTCACAAACTAGCCGCTCTAACCGGAAGTGAGTTGTATGATGTTAATTTATGAGCGATTCTATGTGTCGAGTGAAAGGGCGAGGAAACCAGCGAGGTAAACGAGGTGGCGGGGGGTGAACCGTTCACCCCCTCGAGATGCACGCGCGGAACACATCTCGAGGGGGTGAACGGTTCACCCCCCCCCCACCACCTCGTTTACCTCGCTGGTTTCCTCGCTCTTTCCCTCGACATTTAGAATTTCGCTTAATTTATCTATATATAATTATGCTTCAACAAAAAAAAACAAAAAACCATCAATGGGTTGGGTAGCCCAACTTATCAACCTGTCCCATCCAAATGCTTGGGATCATTTAACCCATGACATATTGGTCCAACTCTTTTTTTGTTTGGTTATGCAAACTCTAGTGCTTTATTTTTTTTATTCTCTTCAATTTGGACTTTGGAGGAGTAATACTCACACTATACCCACAACTAACAGCCAAAATTATGAAACTCATCTCTGACAATTAGCTACTTGCCAACTAACACCCATCCCATTTACTTCGAGACAGTCCTCACCTAATTCTAGCCTGAACCCATTGCACATTAATGGAGGCAATGCCTGGCACTTTCTCATACCAAACATCTCTTAAAACTTGCAAAATGTTAACTTTAGAAACACATTTGACATTTCCTTGCTTTAAGTCTAGGTTCAGGTTGCATAATGATCACCTATCATCAGTACAGTCCAACACCTAATTCCATTTCCTATTTTGTTCTCATTGATAATATACATACAATAAAACAACATTATATTCCCACTATAGCTAGATAGATATTCAGACATGATTCATTTGTCTTAAAGAGCTACAGTGCATCTTATCGATATGTTTGGAGAGGATTTACAATCTAGTTGAAGCTGTGCAGTGTGCATTTGTAAGATTCCATATGGTACTAACTGTTCATATTTTTAGTTATATATGAAAAGCGATGATCCACAAACATAGATTATGTTCACCGAATCACATTAAAATTTTGCTCAACTCCATATATGATAGATCAATACATCTCTCTCATCATTCCTGTGATCAAGCTCTGGTCCATTCTGGTCAACTTCAAGAGTGGTGCAGTGATGGTGTTTAAATTAGAGCTCAACACTTACTCTCCCTTCTGCAATGTTGTTTGTTAATTTCTTCAATTTATAATTACTAACACGCAACAAGTTGGTGTGAATGCTCTAAGGTGCTTAAATGAGAAAACAACACCAACAAACAACCACCACCACCTAATTAAATGATCATCATCATCTTTAAAAAAGCTCAACTATTTCAGCAAAGCCATATGGGAAAAAAAACCTTCAAGATTATTGACCAATGATCATGCATAGTACAGCCAAACAACGAAACAATGAAGAAGTAATATTAAGCGTCTTTCCTTTTACTATCTTTTTGAAAATGTAACTATGTTTGTAGAAACCTCAATATAGAAGCGCATGAGTAACCACTACTACTAACCATATGTTCTGTAATCAAACTTAATTATCTATACTTAACACTTTAACAAAAAAATAAAAAAAAAAATCTAACGAAACAATGAAGAAAGGTAAGGTATGATCACCAAGCTTCCTTTCACCTATTCGACAACCTTCTCAAGATCCTCAACATCAAACCCAACAAATTCCTCAGATCATTCGAAACACTAATGGTTCTCAAAGCATATACGTGCACTTCTATATCTCAAAATCTGTCTAATTCTAGACAGTCTTTTTTATGGCTTTTTTTTTGTTTTGTTTCAGTGTTTTTACATTTTTTGTCTTTTTTTTTTAAAATACAATAACAAATACTATATATTTATATAAGAGGTAAAATGTAAAAAAATACTCAAAAAAACCTAACAAATACGGCTGACTAGACTTCCTCAACGTAATCACTCTATATATATATAATGTGACTTATTTGCCTCCAAAAAAAACACGTAAGCAAATCTCACATACTTACAGCCAAACGAACAGGTTACTTGTCGCTTTCGCATTTGTCTCCAGGAATTTCATACGCTACCAACCGTCAGATCTGACTTCTGACAACCATGACGTTATGATCTGCAAATAAGTGACTTGATTGGATGTGAGGGTATGGTGTTGCATAGGAAGGTGAAGTACGGGATCGATCTGAAGAGGGAATCTGGAGGAGAGAGGCTTTTTGGTGTGCCTCCTCGCCACTACCAAAACGAAGAGTGGCGTGATTGCTGTGAAAAGGGACAAAAAAAAAAAAGTGTAGAAAGAGAAACAACACAACACGTCCACTGCGTGACAAAAGGTGAGCTTGTTTTTGGCTGCAAGTACGAGACTTGTCTTCAAAATGGATGTGTTTTTATTGTTGGTTTTACCATTTTACCCATTTAGAGGAATTAGGGCATCCAATGCCCACCGGGGCGTGTCGAGTTTAGTGGAAAACTTCGTTGTTAAGGGTCGAGTCGGTTTACTAAAATGTTTTTAGGTGCCTACCCACTTATCATATGAGAGAGATATTAAAGTAAATGGTTCTTGAACTTATGGCATGGTTTTGAGACCTACTTACGGCATGATTTGTAGGTTACACCTTGTTAATAGATCGTAAAATCCTTTAAAATTCAACTCACTTTTCAAAATAAAATTGTTATTATTTAAGCTTCAATAGACTTAAATAAAATGTTTTTAGGTGTTTGTTTAGAATATATCCTTGGCAAGAGTAACGGATGGCTGAGAGGGTATTTATCATATGATAGCCTCCTTTTATGATGTCGCGTGCTGTTTGTGAAGAAGTTCAAATACTTCTAGTAAAAAGTCGACTACATTTATCCCGTCATGCTCTATGCATATACTTCTAATTTTATACGTTTTTAACTAGTCAATTGTGAATATCGGTGAAATGTCATTGTAAACCTTCCAAAGTTAATTAGTTTCTTAAAGTTTGCTTCTTTTCAATCCACTAAAGAGTGCAATAACAAAAATGATAGGGTTAATTGAAGATTGATATTACTTATTTATTCGACTTTGGGACTATAAGCATATTAACACCAATTGATTAAGAAATTTATTGTAGATGCTATGAGAAGTTAGTACATGGGGCACATGTACATGCATTGAAAATTGTCATTAGACTTTAATTCAAAAAAAAAAGAAGGGTAAAGTTGTCAATTTCATTAGACGAATCTTATCTAAATTCTTAAGTGCACATTAAATTATTTTTAACTAATATTATCACTAGATTAGAAAACCCAAAAGTCTTAGTAAAGGGGCATCCTAGTGATTTCCCCAACAAAACTCCTAATTCCTGACCACCACCGAGAATTGTCTCTTTGCGCACTGCAATAACGCATGGAAGATGTGGCCTCAAAAGCGTCAATGTGAAGGAAGACATCTCTCTATAAATTCCATAAAACCAAAACCCAACCAAGCAAAGCAAAACAGATATGAAGAGAGGTATCAACATTGAATCAAATTATTTGGAAGATAAGAACCCAAACATCACAAAAGATGAAACAGAGGAGGAAGAAGAGAAGAGTGGGTTCGGGTTCTCTCTACTAGGCGAAGACATGATGTTCGAGATATTCAAACACGTAGACTCACGAACACTCGCCAGAGCTTCTTGTGTTAACAAGAAATGGAGGAAGGTGTCGAACGACGAGCGTTTGTGGGAGATCATGTGCAGTCGACATTGGTGTGATATTGGGTGTTCAAAGGAGCAACTACGCTCTGTGATCCTCGCCTTTGGTGGGTTCCGTCTCTTGCACTCACAATACATGAGGCCAATCTTGAAAGTTTCTTCAAACAATCATGAGTTCCTCTCTTCTTCTTCCACCCCTGTAATGGGTCGAGACGAGTTTCAGCTCTCGTTGTCTCTGCTCTCCATTCGTTACTACGAGAGGATGGATTGTAACTTCGAAGGTAGAAGAAGAGAATCAAAAAAACTAAAGCTGTAAAACCCAACCCCAGATTTATGTTTTAGTTTGTTCCTTGTTGTGTTGTATGCTCTGTTTTTAGCTCTTGTGTTTTTTGGTGATGAATTAAAAGTGTTTGCCTTGTTGGGTGGTACAAATTTCTTCCAGGTAATGTTTTGTTTATATTCATTTTTGGTGGAGTTTTAATGTGTGTATGTCCTCTGGCTAACGTTCTCTAGTTTTAGTCGGAGAGGCAAAGAGATGGTTTTGTTTGGATAGATAAAGCCAAGGACCTTGTGAGAGAGAGAGAAAGAGAAGAGTCTTTTGTGATGTTTAGTCCAAAGGAAAGTAAATAGGTGATATTTCTTAAGCGAAACAAGCCATTTGTTTGTTTTTTGTTTTTTGTTTTGGTGGAGAAAGTTTGATGTCATTAGAGGGATAGGGGTCGAATGACAAGGAGGATAAAACAAAGGTAATGAGTGAGATTAGATTGAGGAAATCTTCTTTGTTGTTTTTAAATGGATTTAAGACTTGGAGGAGAGAATGTAATTTGTAATTCCCAAGTAGTCTTCACCTTGAAGATTTCAAAATTTTCATCCTCTTGTGTGAAAACAATAGTGTTTCAATTTTGCTCATGGATTGCTATGGGTTCGAATCTCAAGCTGAGCACCATTTCAACCCCAAACCAAACATTTAGTAATGCATTGAGATGTGTATTTACTAAGTCTTTATCTTAAAAAAAAAAAAAAAAAAATTTGCACTATACCAAATTGACATATTTGTAACAACTCCAAAAGTATATTACTATTGTGCTTGTGACAATTCACCAAACATTTCACACAGTTTCACAAATGAATTAATACAATAATTGGATTATCATGAATAGTATCGTGTTGCAAGTGATTATATTCACGGTGATTCAATTTATTGTAGCACTTTATTTGTGAAACTGTTTTTCAAATTTTTGCCTGAATTTAATTTTTATATGAAATTGTTTGGTGTATCACGAAAGTGAAACTATTTGGGGTTGTTACAAAACTGTCCATTTGGTGTAGTGATATCACATTCTTGTCAAAAAAGACGATCTCATACTTGTATTGTACAAGTCTTATGTACAAAAGTTATGCTTATATCTCTAAACCTGGTACAAAAAATGTCAAACTGCCAATTTTGTCGTAGAACATGGAATTGCTCAATTTTATCCACTACACCAAATTGACATATTTGTAACAATCTCAAAAAAATTATCACTTTTGTATTGTAACAATTCACCTAACAGTTTCACAAATGAAGTGATGCAATAATTGAATCACCATAAATAGTATGGTGCTGCAAATGATACTATTCATGGTGATCCAATTTATTTGTGAAACTGTGTTTTCAAAATTTTGCTTGAATTTAGTTTTGACTTGAAATTGTTTGGTTGACTGTTACATCACAAAAGTGATATTGTTTGGGGATTGTTACAAAACTGTCCATTTGGTGTAGTGATTCCTTGACATACTTATTCTTACTAGGGCTAGGGTTGGCAGTGGGCCAAATTTTAACGGATATTCACGCTACATGCCCCGAATGGAGCATATTTAGATGTCCCTAAACAAATTTCGGGGCAGATACAAGTTTGGCCATATCTGCCCCGTCGTTATCTGTTTATATAGGTTATTTTACTAAAATGCTCTTACAATATAAAACGTAAATCGTATTCTCTCATAAACCTAAAATCAATTCCCTTGAAAATTTCTAGGGCTTGAACTTCCTCATCAGTGAGCCATCACCGCACACTCAGCCCTCGTTACTCGCCAATTCAGCTCTAATGGATGCATCACCGACTGAATTCACCATTGAGAAAGCCTGATGAGTGGTCTGCCTACCAGTCGGCGGTCCCACCATTTTCCCTATTCTGATATTTCGCTTATTTATCTATCGAAATCTCATTTGTTGCGTGCTTCATCTGCAAAACCCCCAACCTTCATCAAGAAAACAAAAACCTTTGAGTGAGATGAAAGAGAAAAAGCTTACATACACTCGATGGAATAGGGATGGCAACGGGGCGGATTGGGGTGGATTTGGACAAATTCATCCCCGCCCCACTAGAGATCACGTATATCCAAATCCGCCTCGAATATCCGTTTACCATGTTTTGTAAAAACCATCCCCGAACCGGACAGATTGGTGGATATCCGCCCCGCCCCAAATACCTGAAGAAAAAAAAAATTAAGTCATTTCAAATATCAGAAACAAATCGAATATCAACAAATCGAAGATATCAAATATCAGAAACAAATATCAAAAAAAAATATCAAAAACAAATATTAAAAACAGATCTCAGGCCTCATCCAACAACAAATCACACAACTAGATCGAACAACCAAAACTTGATCAAGCCACCACCATCCATCATATCGAGCCACCGCAAATCGAGCCACATATCTGATTAATCTCCCTTCCTTCGACCAAACACTCTGTCTGGAGCTTGCTTCTTTCACAAGTTTTTTAGTGAAAGGTGAGTAGAAGATCGAAGCCTCCTCTTTGTTGATGAAATAGGAGTGAAAGCTTTGATGAGGAACTATCATCGTGTTCATCAACAAACTGAAGATCGAAGCCTTTCACTCAAAAGCTTCAGTATTTCACTCAAAAGCTTTAGTATTTCACTCAAAAGCTGAAGATCGAAGCCTTTGTTGATGAACAAAGCTTTCACTCAACAGCAGAAAATCGAAGCCTCTTTGTTGATGAACTGAAAGAGGAGTGAGATAAGTCGAGAATAACTGAAAGAAGAGTGAGATATGATCGAAGCCTCTTTGTTGATGAACTGAAAGAGAAGTGAGTCAAGTCGAGAATAACTGAAAGAGGAGTGAGATAAGATCGAAGCTTTGAGGAGGAACTGAAGAGAAGTCGGAAAGAAGATGCAGAGACAGAGAGTGAGAGTCTGAGAGAGATAATGATTTGGGTTAGGGTTTTTTTTCTCTTTTAAAGGATTGAGGGTATTTCAGTATTTTACATCCTTAAACGGATTTACGGATATCCGTGGGGCGGATATGGCCAAATCTGTATCCGCCCTGAATACTAAACGGATACAGTTTGGATATCTGTATCCACCCCAACCTCCATGGATATCCGTGAAAATTCGCCCCACTGCCATCCCTACGATGGAATTGGCGGAGGGGGTTTATTATGGTTTTTAGAGGCCATCATTTGAACTGAAGTAAATCGAGGGATTTAGGTCATTGATTTGGTGAGCAAAGTGATGGAGAGCAGACAAGAAAGATTGAACTTAAAATGTCTTCTTGAATATGTGTTTGGTGTTTGAAATGGGAGTTTAGTTCGTTTACAAACAGTAGAGACGTCATGGAGTGGTAGTTTCAGTAGAAGAGCTTCCACTCTATGATGCTCACACGAGACTAGGGTTGAACAAAACTGACCAAACCGATTAAACCGATCGAACCAATCAAAACTAAATCGATCGGTTTGGTTTTAGTTTTAAAAATTCAAAATCGAAGTGGTCGATTCGATTTTCGGTTTTTATGTGATTTTAATCGACAAAATCAAACTGGCCAAATATATATAATAAATAATATATATTTTATATAAAATATTATAATATGTTTAAAATAGTCAGTCGGTTCGGTTATAGTTTGCATAAATTAGAGTTGGTCCGATTTTGTTAATGGTCGGTTCATTGTGGTTTGAAAATTTTGAAACTGAACAAAGTCGGTTTGGTTCACGGCTTAGGTGAAAAACCGAACCGTCAGTTCAATTTTCAACCCTACATGAGACAGACTTTTACCAATTTCTTATCACCATTTCTGCTTCTCACTCCATATCAATACCAAAACCCGCATTATGGACTCAATCTCATCTTTCTTGACCAATCTTTGTCAATTTGATCAACCATATACATTTATATTCCCTCCACCTTCTAGGGATGGCAACCGAGGTTTTTTTTTTAACTGATATTCAGGGAGGAGTGAATATCCGCCAATTCGACCAGAGTGAGGATGGTTTTTTGAAAAAATGTGTAAACTAATATTCAAGGCGGATTAAAGGATCCGCACTCCCCAATGAGACAGGGATGGAATGGGCCAGATCCACCTCGTTGCCATCCCTAACTAGGGCTTCCATTAATTTTACAAGGTGGACCATGACTAGTAGTACCATTTGTCTTACTTTGGGTATGCCATGGTCTTGGGTGGGGACACAGTTCCACCTGGGACATTGTATATCATCCAGCCTTAATTCTAGGGGGCGAGGGAGGCGCCAGGCCCACCCGTGACCATCCATCCTCCTTGGGATACACTCATGCCCCCCTCCCTAGAAGGGCTCATCATCCTGTTACCAAAATCTGTTGTCACTCTTTGAAAGTCAGCAATTTTTGGTAACGTTTAGCATATTTTCCCATGTTTGTCCTCCTAATGCTTCCAAGATGTCGATGGAATGTTTTTGGCATGCTTGTGCATTGAATACTTCATGCTTTCTGCCTTGGGCACAGCCTGTTTAAAGTGATTTGCTTTGTTCTTTGTTGCAGTTGGTATTATTCACTATGGGGATCTATGCATTTTTGTATCCATCCTATAATCATTGGGTTAATAGTAATTATTATGATAAGATTGATAGTTTTCTAAAACATTGAAATCTCTACAAACTACAGAAGATAAAACGAGTATTTTCATACAAACTACTAAAGTACATTCAAAATCCTTTAGGACATAATTCGTTTTATGTTGCATAAAAATATGCAGTTTCTCCATTTTATGTAGTATGTGCATTTTATCTTCACCTTGGAGATCCAAAGGTTGTACTACTGACTGAATTTTGTTAATGGGGGACTCACGATCCCTTGAGCTAGCTGTAGGATTGCTTCAAGCCCAGTCAATAGTTATGCATTGAGATACTTTCTAAGAGGGCATTTGTTTTACTTCGCCGCACCATTAGAAGCAAACTTCTTATTGGTTTCTTAATAAAAAGTTTGACTCTCAATATATTCATATTGTTAGTTGTTTCTTCTAACTTTCAGTATAATTAAAAGCAAAAATTCATATTCCAATAAGCATTAAGAAACTCTTTCCTAAAATCATGAATTTTTTTTAAAGGGTGAGAGGGGGTTTTTATTGGAACCCAAAGCCAAAACCACTAAATGCCTTCGACAAGATCCGAGACTTGTTAAGTCAACCTTCACAAGTCATGTTATTATTCATCGTGTACTATCTAAAAACAAAGTGAAGAAAATGTATGCCTGGGATTGTCTTTGGAAGTTGCCAACAAGTTGCTGGATCTATGACCTCAGTTCTATTCTCTGTCTTGGGCTTCCACGAACCTGCTTGAATAGCAAATGAATCACAAGTCCCACGATCTTTTTTTCAAGTGCCATGAATACTCTTAGGTGGTGGACAGATTCCACCTTGGAACCATAGTGTATCGATCTAGTTTGCAAAAACTCTCATCGCCCTTTAAAAATCATCAATTTATGCATTGTTAACATTTCTTTCCCAATGTTTGTCTATACTTTCAAGAGATGGTATAGCAAAAATTCTAGGGTGCCGCTTTTTGGAGTTTTTTTTGGGTTACACTTTTACTCCTTCTGTGAATGGTGTTTGTGATTATGTTTTTTTTTTTTTAAACTAAAAGAGGCAATATAGTTTAGAATTTTTTGTTGGGATTTAACCATGTGAAAAAAAAGAAGATAAGGAAAAACAAGAGAGATTGTAATCTCTTGATAAAACTAAAACTCTGATGTGTCGAGAACTCACTTTATTCACATTGATTGAAACCAAATAATACATGGGTTTAAATAGGACTCACATGACCACTTAGTAAAAGACACATCTCTTAGTAAATGACACTTAGTAATACTAAAAGACACATTGGAACACCAAAAGACACATCTCTTCTAGAACTAGTCTAGATTAAACTCTAACATCCCTCCTTAAGCTAGACTATCGCCATTCCAAGCTTCTTCTTCAACTTGTTAAATGTGTCGGTCTTCAAAGCTTCAGTGAAAGTATCGGCAACTTGATCTTGAGATCTGCAAAATTTCACATTGATATGTCCCTCCTTAACCAAGTCTCGAATGAAATGATATTTGATCCTTATATGCTTGTTTTTGCCATGAAAAACCGGATTCTTTGTAAGTGAAATAATCGAACTGTTATCACAAAACAGTGTAAGAGAACTAACAAGTCCATGCTTGAGTTCACTCAAAACCCAAATCAACCAAAGTGCTTGACAAGATGCAAAAGCTAGTGAGACATATTCGGACTCGGTTGTAGAGAGAGTCACAATAACTTGCTTTTTAGATGCCCATGAGATTGCGCCAGAACCAATATTAAAGACATATCCGGAAGTGCTTTTACTATCATCAACACTTCCTCCCCAATCACTATCACAATAACCTACCAAACTTGGTTCTTCAACTTTCGTGAATTGAATGTCTTCATGAATTGTTCCACTCACATACCTTAAGACTTTTTTTTCAGCTTCCCAATGATTTTGCCTAGGAGATTCCATTAATCTACTAAGCATACTCACCGCAAATATAAGATCGGGTCTAGTGGAAGTCAAGTACATAAGACTACCAACAAGACTTCTATAAAGAGTTCCATCAACATGCCTATTGTCTTCACATTTGCTTAGTTTCAAACCAGCCTCCATAGGTGTGCTAATTGGTAGTGCGCCCTCCATTCTAAACTTTCTTAATAAATCTATTGCATACTTCCGTTGAGTGATGATAATCTCATCTCTTTGTTGTTTAACTTCAATGCCCAAGAAATAATGGAGTAGTCCCATGTCGGTCATCTCGAACTCATTCATCATAGTTTTCTTGAAATCTTCATTCATACTTGAACAACTTCCGGTGAATATTAAATCATCAACATATAAGCATACTATCAAAAACTCACCATGAAATCCATCCTTGGTGTATAGAGTATGTTCAAATAGACATCTTTTAAAGCCATTCTTCAAAAAATAGCCATCAATATGACTATACCATGCCCTTGGTGCTTGTTTAAGCCCATATAAGGCTTTTTTCAAATGACATACTTTCTTTTCTTCTCCAATTTTACATAACTAGGTGGTTGAATTATATAAACTTCCTCCTCAAGAAAGCCATTCAAGAATGCCGATTTGACATCCATTTGATAGACTTTCCATTCTCTTTGAGCTGCCAATGCAAGTACTGTTCGAATTGTTTCAAGGCGAGCCACGGGTGCAAATACTTCTTGGAAATCAACACCATACTTTGTTTGTAGCCTTTCACCACCAAGCGTGCTTTGTGCTTATCAACCTCGCCTTTTGAGTTCAATTTTGTTTTGTAAACCCACTTCACATCAAGGGGTTTCTTGCCATTTGGGAGATCAACAAGTTCCCAAGTCTTGTTTCTTTGAATAACATCAATTTCATTATCCATTGCAAGCTTCCACTTCTCATCTTTAGAAGCTTCTTCAAACATAATTGGATCGGCATCAACAAACAAACCAAAATTAACCAAATCATCATCCAAATTGGCCAAATCGTCACCCAAATTGCTACTTGTTTGTTCATAAAGATCTTGGATACTCCTTGTCTTCTTCGAAGGGGAACTTGAAGTTGAACTTGAACTTGAAGATGAAGAGGGTGATGAAGTAGAATTGGGAGAAGAAGGTGGAACACCAACCTCTTCGTTTTCTTCAATTGGAGCTTCAATTTCTTCTTCGATTTTGATGCAACTTGAATTTTCTTTGGTTGCATTTTCTTTCCAATTCCAAGATTCTCCTTCATTGAACTTCACATCACGGCTTATAATGAGTTTCTTGGTGAGGGGATTGTACAACTTGTATGCCTTGGAACATTCACTATATCCAACAAAAATGCATTTCTCGGACTTTTCATCTTGTTTCTTCCTTCTTTCATCCGATACATGTGAATAGGCAATGCTTCCGAAAATTCTCAAGTGATCAACACTTGGTTTGTGTTCGCTCCAAGCTTCTTGTGGCATCTTGTCTTGCACACTTTTAGAAGATGAACGATTCAACAGATAAACAACACATGCTACCGCTTCCGCCCAAAAGGAATTTGGCAATCCCTTAGCCTTCAACATACTTCTAGCCAACTCCATAATGGTGCGATTTTTTCTTTCGACGACTCCATTTTGTTGTGGGGTACCACGGACTGAAAATTGATATCGAATACCATGCTCTTTTAAGAAATCTCGAAGCCCATGATCAATATATTCTCCCCTTTGATCTGAGCGAAGAGTTTTCAATAGGAACCACTTTGCTTTTCAACAAAACCCTTGAAATTTTTGAAACAACCATATACTTCCGATTTTTGTTTTAGAAAGTATATCCAAGTCTTCCTACTATAGTCATCAATGAAGGTAAGAAAATAACGGTTACCACCAATTGAAGTAGTATGCATTGCCTCACAAAGATCGATGTGCACAAGCTCAAGTGGCTTTGACGTTCTCCATGCCTTCCCACTAGGAAAAGAATTCCTACTATGCTTCCCCAAGACACATCCTTCACATACTGTACTTGAAGTTGAATTGTAGGCAAGCCCTCCACAAGATTCTTCTTGCCCATAAGATATAGAGTTTTAAAACTCAAGTGACCATATCGATAATGCCATAGCCAAGACTTGTCTTGAATAGTATAGAAACAAGAATTAATGTTACTTTGGAAAGATAAAGGAAACATTTTGCTTTTGGTCATTCCCACCTTTCCAATAATAATATCATTCTTATCTTTGATATCTCACACAAAGCTCCCTTGAAATTTACTTCATACCCCTTCAAAAGAAGTTGCCCAACACTTAAGAGATTGTGCTTAAGGCCTGGAACATAAAATATATTTGAGATCCGCTTTATTCCTTGCTTGGTTTGGACAAGAATATCACCCCTTCCTTTGACTTGAAGTTTGTTGTCATCTCCGGTTCTAACTTCACTTTGAAATGTCTCATTTATCTCCACAAAGGCCTTCTTGTTCCCGGTCATGTGGTTGCTACAACCACTATCCACGAACCACACATCTTCTAAGGAAGCTCCATGAACATTGCATGTAAGAAAAAGATTGTCTTCTTCCTCCTCATGCATAAAATTGGATTCTTTGTTGTCCTCCTCCATCTTCTTTCTACAATATTTCCTGACATGGCCATACATATGACAACGATAGCATTGAATATTTGATAAGGAAGATCTTTCTCTCCCTCTTCCTTGATAAGATGAAGACTCACCATCATGAGATTTCTCTTGTCCACCATAGCCTCTTCCTCTACCACGAGAAGTGGCTCTTCCACGACCTCTTCCTCTCAAGCCATCTTTAGAGGAATCTCTAAAGGAGACTTGCGTTTGAAAGGCTTGTTCAATAGAACTAGAATCATATTGCTTCATTCGTAGTTCATGGGATTGTAGTGATCCCAATAAACTCTCCACCGACAAATAAGATAA
Source organism: Berberis thunbergii (assembly GCA_003290165.1). Taxonomy (NCBI): domain Eukaryota; kingdom Viridiplantae; phylum Streptophyta; class Magnoliopsida; order Ranunculales; family Berberidaceae; genus Berberis; species Berberis thunbergii. The sequence continues at coordinate 8,181 of QNQO01004421.1, read as the reverse complement.
ATCCTTGGATTCTTCAATAGCAACAACACTAGACTCAAATTTTCGAGTCAAACTCCGAAGGATCTTTTCGACGATTCTTTGGTCTTCTAGATTCTCGCCATTCAATCTCAATTGGTTGACAGTTGAGATAACCCGATTGAAGTATTATTCAATAGTCTCGGACTCCTTCATTCTTAGTGTATCAAACTCCCCTCGAAGAGTTTGTAGACGCACCATCTTGACTTTGTCATCTCCTTTGTATGAAGAATAAAGAATATCCCAAGCTTGTTTAGCCGTTGTGGCTACTGAATTCTGTCCAAAATAACTTCATCTACTGTTTGCATAATGAAATACTTGGCTTTGTAGTTTTTCTTGCGGTTAGACTTCAACTCGGCCAAGTCTTGTGCATTAAGCGTTGTTACATCTTCGGGTTCTTGGAAACCAATCTCTACGATCTCCAATAGGTCTTGTGAACCAAATAGGGCCATCATCTTCATTCTCCAATGATTGTAGTTTTTACTGGTAAGAAAAGGAAGTGGAGGTTGGACGGAATTGTTGTTGTTGGACGCCATGGTTCTCTCAACTAGGCTCTGATACCAATTTGTTGGGATTTAACCAACTATGTGAAGAAAAAAAAAAAAAAAAGATAAGGAAAAACAAGAGAGATTGTAATCTCTTGATAAAACTAGAACTCTGATGTGTAGAGAACTCACTTTATTCACATTGATTGAAACCAAATAATACATGGGTTTAAATAAGACTCACATGACCACTTAGTAAAAGACACATCTCTTAGTAAATGACACTTAGTAATACTAAAAGACACATTCGAACACCAAAGACACATCTCTTCTAGAACTAGTCTAGATTAATCTCTAACATTTTTTGGCATCCATACTTGTTGGCCTGTGCCTTACCATGCCCCTTTTGGTCCACAAGATTTTGTCAACAAAGCTGTTTTTGTTTGAAGAAATTAAGCCCACAAAACTACCAATGGATGGAACGCCTCGTGGGTGATAAAGAGCTAAATCAAGATCCACAGCCAGCCCATTCTATATCCTGAGCCGGGATCTGAAACTTATCCATCACCGGATGTCTTCTTTTTTGTTGAACTCCCTGGAGTGGAAGACTACAATTCAAAACAAGGAATTCAAGGCGGCTATCAATACGGTCTTGGGTCCCCATTCTCCAACAACATACCTAAACACACACAAAGGATCCCCAGAAGTCCAAAACCAAATTCAATCCAATATTTGCTTCCCTCACTGGACCACTGTCTAATCAAAGTGCTCGATTCTCTCCAAGTCTTAACGACCTAAAGTTCAGCCAAAGCATCTGAGCTGTTTAAGTTACTATCACAAAAATGAAATACTATTCCCGCTGCATTTGACTTCAAAACAGTGAACTTTGATCATTCTTCATTGATCTACAAGTGTGCTACATACCTACTTGCCTACTTCGCGCACTTTTTACTAAATTTGAAGAAACAGTATGCAAGTATTGGAACATTTAAGAGTGTAAAAGGAAAACTGATTAATTTACTGCATAGCGCTTTCTTAAGGAGTATACGTCACTTATATTGCTGGTATATTTCTATCAGTATTAACTGACATAAGAACGTGTCTTGAACGCCAAGAATTTAGTAATGGAATCACTAGGAATCAAAGAATTTGTCAGCTGTTTTTGCAAATTGACATGTGTACAAAACGACGACGAAAATGACATATATATGTCAAATTACAAAGTCTTATACTGATTCCACATGGCTTAGAAAAAATTTTCTCATGCTTAACCACTAACGTATGGGTTACGAGCTCTTTAATCTAAATTTAAAATAAACTACTTAGTTCAAACTTAGCTAGCTGATTTTATTTAGACTCCCACGGGTTGCATCAAAGATCAAATTCTAAGAAAAAAGGAACCAGGATTTCAACTCAACACATCTCCCAAATTTCCGTGTTCAAATGCATGCATCTGGCCTCCTCAGGTTGTGATTTTGAACCACCCCATGAGGGTTCCTCTCAAGACCCAATAGCAGGCAGCACCGCTACAATTCCCTTAGTTCCCGAGTCAAATAAGCCCACGAAAATAACCCCATCACCATAGCACTATAAATACAAAATCCAACCTACCCGATGATCACCAAAACATACTTATTTAGGTCTAAACAACAGTGTGTGCTTGCATGGCTAGCCTCCAGTTTTCTTTTCATCTTCTTCTACTTGTGAGTAGTCTTTTATTCGGGACAGAAGCACGAGTTCTGAATTTACGGATGAGGAGTGTTTTGGGTAATGGAATTAAAGGGTTTGGTGATGGATTGTTTCTAGGGGCAGTGGCGAAGTCCGGACCGAGTCCAGGTGCTGGTCATCACAAACCTATGAAGGTTCAAGCAATGGGTGGGATTAAGGACTCTGGTCCTAGCCCAGATGGTGGTCACCATCCTGTGAAGGATCAAGCAATGAATGGGATTAAGAACTCTGGTCCTAGCCCAGGTGTTGGTCATCGCAAACCTGTGAAGGTTCAAGCAGTGGGTGGGATCAAGGACTCTGGTCCTAGCCCAGGTGCTGGCTATCACAAACCTATGAAGTTTGAATCAATGGGTGGGATTAAGGACTCCGGTCCTAGCCAAGGTAGTGATCACAAGTTGTCCAAGGCTCACAATCGTGTTGGTGTTAAGGAGTCAGGTCCAACACCAGGTACTGGACACTAGTATGCCCAACTGTTTACAGCACCAACTTAATCTTGCTAAACTCGTAATACAGATTTGTTGTGTAATTTTTTTTTATTACGTTTATCTATGTTCCATTTTTCCCTTATTGCCGATGCTAAGGGGACTTTTTTGTTTTTGTTTTTTGGTTCTAATATTTTAGTACAACCCTGATTCCTTCCAGATGAATGTACTCGATTTCCTACGGACTACAATGTGATTTTTACTTGACTCCTTTTAATTTGTGTCCATACCAGAATTTTCTTCTTCCAAGCTAAGGATGGAAATGGTGCTCCTCAATCTTGAAAGAATCAATGGTGCCTATGTTGTATTCAATCTTCAACAATGGAAATTCATAAAAGTTCGTTCGACATGGATAAATGCCTTTATCAAACAGTTTTAGCAGCACATACTGGGATGCACCTAATGGATGAATTGAATAACACTATCAATATTTGCGAAAACAATGATCCATTTTTCAATTTTCTAAGCAATCCCACTGACAATTACAACAAGCTAAATCAATATCAAAATTAACAAAGACTAAAGATTAAAAGCATTGTTAATTCTGAACTCACCCTACTTAGTTCAGGACTAAATATAATAAATGATAACAAAAGCCCTAAGCATAAGACGTGACCTCCTCCTAGCTCCTATGCATTGTAATTTGTAACCATCGCTGGTTAAGAATAGATCACTTTGAATCGCACTTTGCCTCCGCACTATCTTCAAACAAACTTACTTGACAATGGGTCAATGCATTTCAATTTCTTTATCCATGCATTCCACTTGCGCTCCCAAAAACCAGTAATTTTCATCACCCCCCGATTCAGTTTATGGGAGTGCATGGAGATACAGAAACTGAAATGCATCGACCCGGTGTCAAGTTTGTTGATGATATGCTTAGGAACATAAGATACGTCAAGGCAAACTGCAATCCAAAGTAATTTATTCTTAAACAAGATGGTTACAAATTACATGACATTTGTTATAGTCTATTCCGTTAAGTGGGCGAGTTCAGAACTAGTAATGCTTTTAATTAGCCTCATTCAATTCGTTCAACTCTTTCAATACCTTCGAGTAGTTTGGGTCCATTTCTGCTTCTTTAGACGCAGATTCAGTTTCATCCTCTTCTTCTGATTCTTCTTCTTTAGATTCCGATTCAGCGGTGATCAGGGGTTTCTTCAATGGGGGAAAATCTTATTCTTCTGCTTCCGCTTCATCTCCTGATTGTTCTTCTTCTTCAAAGGAACAGGGGTGGTGGATGTTCAAGGGTTTGGAGTTTTGCAGGCATTTTGATATATCAAGAGAGAGTGTCAGAGAGGTTTGAGATGACTGAGAGGGTGTTTATTTTTGCTTCTGAATAGAGTTATGAGTCTTAATAAGAAGTGAAACACCTTATTTAGAATATTTGTTTTTAATTCTGATTGGAGTATGCAATAAGAAGGTGTTGATTACTTAGCATTGAATGCTGACTCAAAATTTATTCCAATAATAATTTTAAAATAATTTTGTAATGACAATTGTTGTTATCCCCCCCCCCTCCCTCTCATTTTCTTAAAAACAAGTAGGATTAAAATTTGACGGCACACCTTCATTCTCTTCACCAAACATTGTTGTGCTATGTACCTTCATAAAGAGTTTTAACAATAAAAAAATTATCTCGTTTCTCTCTTTCATCTTTGTTTTATTTCTTTATATTTTTCAAGTTTTTCTTCATTTCTCTAACTCTCCCTCTCATGTATATATTTTCAGGTTTTCATTATATAGCATGTAGTTTTGAAAGATTTGACAAATTGATCACCACCGTATAATGTCGGGTTTCAAATCCATTATCTCTCCATTCTTGTATGTGTATCCTCAGTTGGGCAAAATTGTCAAACATTTCTCATTCAGCGCTTAAAAACAAACATTTTTTAATTTTACAACTTTTAATCAGCAGCCCATTCAAAAGCAAAACAAATAGTTCATTCAGAACTTCTAACTTTAGTTAAAAATTAGCTTCTAAGCACTTAAAAAAAACGCCACCTGAAAAACAATGCAGCTAAGAAAAGGGTTTTGTAGTGATGAAAAGAAAGAGAGAAAATTAGGCGCGGTTGTGAAGCGTTTTATGCCTTCTCTCTTGGTGCTTCTGAAAAAATTTAAGGTTATGCACTTATGCCCGCAATCAATTTGCAACTTAGTAAGGGACGTGTGTAGAGTAAAAAATTAGGGCAAGAAGAAAAGGCTCAATGAGAATTTCTCTAAGGGCCCGGCATCTGAACCTTCCAACCAAAAATTAAATAAGACTTAGGATGACATGCTTCATCTTAATTAACCATTCACGTATTCGCTCAATCCTTTGCAGGACAACATATGAAAATAGAGATTTTATGATGCATTTCATGAAAATTAGTTTCTTAATTAAGGAAGTACATTTCATCAATAGTAAGCAACCAAATGCTAAAAACAAGTGAATTTCCATACAAATAGAATCACTTCCACAAAAATTGTGTGAACCAAACACAACCTTAGTAGAGTGGAGTAGCCGTGATGGGTTGAAAAAGCATTGAAAAAACATGTCAAGTGTAAATTGTGTTGGATTTTAGCTTACCTTTACTAGTCAAGCACCATGAACCACCCTGACATTATTCACATTATTCAAGACATTATCCAACGGGAGAAGTCCTAACAGTAGCAAGGATTTGGTAGTGTTATCAAAAAGCTGATGTAGAACATATGGATGAAATAATTGAAGATGTAATGGCCGACGAAAGACAAAATAACGTCATCAAAATTTACAGATTAGACATCTGAGCTCGTAATGACACATGCCATACCTTTTGAAAAAGGGAAATGATGCTACGAGTCGAATACACAACTACGTTGTGATGTATGGTGGATTTTAGGCATTTGAGGTCATTTAGGTTTCGAAAGCAACACTTTACAGTTTTGGAATAAGATTTTAGTTTATATTTTCCCAATAAGATTTTAGTTTTGTTTCTAACAGGATAATAGTTTTTTTTCTTCCTAATAGACCTTGTATTTCCAAAGGCTAATAGGACAATCCAAAGTTGAGTTATGTTTTTAAATTGCTTTCATGTATTATTCAAGGAGATATTCAATCAATTATTATCTAAATAACCTTTGTGTTTTATCTTTTCTGGTGTATTCTAGATTGTTCTTGTTTGTGCTGTGTCAGGTGGTATCAGAGTGGGTTTTCCCCCTCTTACTATCTTTGGTTTGTATCCATGGTGAATCTGGTGTATGATGGCGTTCCTATTACTGTAGTAGATTTGGATGCCCAAAATGCTCGCTTAGATGTGTTGACCAACCAATTCAGGTATATTTGTGAGTTATAACGACAAGTTGTCGGAGGCACACCAGAGGTAACAATCGAGGAGATAACAGATGCAATAATCGAAGAAATAATCGTGGAAAAAATATAAGAAGGCTTTTTGTTCAAGAGAGTAAGTCTGAATCAGAGGAGGAAGCCAAGGAACCACCACCAGAAATTGTCCGAATCATCAGAATAATCGTTATTGTCACAATAATTTGTTATTATCGGATTAAAGCTAACATGCCAAACTTTTCAAAAATCATAAAGTTGAAGATTTTCTTGACTAGGTGGTAAGAAATAGAAAGGTTTTTCGAGATCATGGAGGAGGTTCCAGAAGCTAAAATGGTTGTTTTCCAATTGAAAGCTTTGCAACTATTTGGTGGGATCGAACTACAAAATACTCATAAAAAATATAAGGAAATTATCAAGTTCGAACATGGAGGAAGATGAAGCAGCTTCTGATGGATCGGTTTTACCTGCTAATTATGAGTGGATTATGTACCATATGTACATCAGTTGTGTACAAGGTATTAAAACAGTGAAAGAATATAACAGACGAGTTCATGCGATAGGCATAACGTAATCACCTAATAAAAACAAAAAAATGCATAAAGTTGCAAGGTATGTGAACAGGCTGAAACACTATATTCAAGAAAACATTGGGTTGCAGAATTTGTGGACTCTACAAGAGACCATTAACACAACATTGATGACATAATTAACGGAGAATGAAAGGCATCAAACTTCCTTTCGGAGGAATACGACATAACATTGCGATGACCCTGTTGTTTTATATGCAGATAAAGGGACCCATGCAGCATGGTCTTGGAGGATTGAAGCCTGCAAAATTTTCTTTTCAAGGATCTAGGGTAGGGAGTAGTAATACTATCAACAGAGGGAATAACAGAAACCAAACTCAAAGGAAAAATCCATATGCCAAACCTACAACAGACATTTGTCATAGGTGCAATAAACCTGAGCACTGTTCCAATGTCTGTCTTGAAAGAAACAAGTCAATTGACTGGAAGTTGACAGTGAAAATCATGACGAAGAAGAAGACGAATGGGATTTCGATGATTACTATGCAGGGGCTGAATTTGCAGTTGAGGGGAGTGTGGAAATGGTTGCTTAGGTCTTACAACGATTATTGTTGACACCAAAAAAAAGAAGGGCAACAACATAACATTTTTCGATCACTTTGTTCAATCAAGCATAAACACTGCAATGTGATTGTAGACAACAGAAGCTGGAAGAATTTTGTGTAGAAAAAACTGGTGGAGTATTTACAGTTTCCTATAGTCACATAGAACACCATATTCACTTGGTTGGGTGAAGAAATGATCATCTGTTCGTGTTGTTAAGACATGTCGCGTGTCATTATCCATTGGTAAGCATTACAAAGATGGTGTATTATGTGATGTAATCGATATGGATGTTTGCATATTCTATTGGGTCGTCCTTGGCAATATGATGTGGATACTACATTGAAAGATCATAAAAATATCGTAAATTTTAGTTGGAAAAATCATAAAATTGCTATGGCTACTATATCAAAATATGGGAGTTTGCCAAAAGAAAAAATTCTAGTTTGCTGCGTTTGACTGACAGTGAGCGTGAGATTACTGAGTCCATCAAAGACTTTGACTTTTTCTATGCAGTGGTAGTAAAATGATTGTTGGCAGCAAACAAAGAAAAAAAATAATTCCTCTTGAAGTGCAACGGTTATTGGGAGAATTTGATGAACTTATTTCCAATATAGCCAAACTATTTTTCAGGGAGGTTCGTTTTCATGAAGTTTCTAAATCTATTATTTTTTATCATGATACGAAGTTTTTATGGCTTACTTTGTGGAGGTTGTTGGAATTATTTTAATCGAAGTAGCACTGCTCACCCACAGACAAGCGGTCTGAAGTTACAAATTGTACTTTGGAAAATATGGTTCACAGTGTTTATAGTGAAAAGAATAAACAGTGGGATTATGCACTTCCACAAGCGGAGTTCACTTATAAAAATGACAATGCATATGTCATCGACTTGCCTGATTCCAGGGGAATTTTCCACACTTTCAATTTTGCTGACTTGTATGAGTTCCGTGAGGATGAGGCTATCTGTCGTAACAATAAATTGGAGTCAAGTTCTTCTGAAGTAAAAGGGGACTGATGCAGAACATATGGCT
>QNQO01004420.1:0-26215 GCA_003290165.1 Berberis thunbergii | reverse complement strand
ATTTATAAATTAAAACATAATTTATAAATAACTAAAAATAATCTAACCATGAAACTCTGACGTCGCTAGCCCCACTAATGAAACTCCAATAACGCTGCTCATGAATCTTTAGACCTTACTAAATAGTTACTTTCCAATAAGAACATACCCAAGAAGCATAAACTTACTTGGGTCAGCGAGGTAGCTGGTATGAGTAATCTCCATCCTTATAAATAAAATAGTTACATGCTTTAACATGAAAATTTCATAAACAAGAAAATAACACTCAAAGTCTTATAGTTCCTCAACGAGGCAAACATGTCATACTACTAAGTTCTATCACAATTAAAATATATATTTATTTTACCAACACGTAGGTTGGACGTGGTAAGTCTGACAAAAAAAATGTTGGTACACTTACCATCCTGCAGAGAACGTTTTAGAAATAAATGAATAAATTTCCTAATTTATCGTTCCTCAATAAGATCGATTATTTTCAATATGAGATATAAGTCTTACTGATAATCATCCATTATCTAAATGTCAACCAAGTACATTTTAAACCTTTAAGGAAGACATGTAGTTCTCATTCTAAGATCGAATGAGCAATTTAGTTTCTTCCATTAAGGCAATCATGGACATAAATGAAAATCTCGCTTCTTTTCCACAATCACACTACCCTCCTTTTACCGAACACACCTTACCAAGTGTACCTCCCTTGCCTTCGAAATTACTCGAAGCGGACATGTTCCAAGTGGGGTGCCACATCGAGGAACATATCATCCCACCCGAAGTTTGATCCATGACAAGCATTTCCTAAATACTACACATACTACCTAAACTCACATGGAACGGTGTACCTGATTTGCAAGGCAAGTTTTGCATAACCAAAATTTGGTTTTTTTCAACATTTTTTTTGGAGTTGTGGAAAAGAGCATAATTAAAATCAATTAATCCTCGAAACTCTTTTTACGGTGACACTTTGTCAACCATAAACACAACGACCACAAATATTCACTCTTTATTTTGGGGAAGCAAATAACATTTTTATAAATAATTTCTTTTTTCATAACAGAAAACTGGGATCAAACCCATTCCATATAATGATACTCTTAGAAACAATTTGCATATCAATCAAATGCAATGTTTATCATGACATGATCACATACTAACCACGTATTTCAAATCATAACGTAAATTACAAATACTAACTTACATCACACTACTAATACCAAGTTTATTTACATGGTAAAACTCTAGCACACCCAAAATGAACCAGTAGCTAAAACCACCTAGCATGCTAATTAGCCCCATTAGATCAAAACATGATCCCTTAGTTACAACTGACCCTGTTATCATGAGCATAACAATGTACATGAAGCATTATCAAAATGTTTAAGTATTTATTAACTTCTATATAAGATACGCTCATATTATAAGATATGCTCGTACTGTATTAAAAAATCACCACCATATAAGGTCATATAAAGAACAATGTACATGGAAAACATTATCAAATTGATAAGTACTTGATCAACTTCTATATAAGATGTGTCAGGCCCAAAAGGTAATACAGTGATGCCTTACTGATAATATATCATTGCCTTATTAGAATACACTACACCTTCCAACCACTTTCATATAGCTAACAAGCTCATGTACAGATTTTTGTAAGGTGAGAAGTGTGCAATCAATGCTGCTAGTATATGAACTAGATGGAGAGATACCGTGGGCTAAGTTTAAGCCTTTTTTATAGCAAGTTTCCCTTCAAATCAAAAATAGGTAATGCAACGGGTAGTTATAACCAGAACCCTTACGCTTGCTTGATGAACCATATAATCCCCTAAATGATTTTTTTTTGTTCAAATCAATGTTTATTTAGGTAAAGATATTGTAGTGATTCCATCAAGTACCAATTACATCAGTAAAAAACAACCCACAAACACAAACAAAATGGTTTATATTATTGTTCTAAAGATATTAATTGGAAAGGTAGTTGTTACAACTCCATAGACATGATCTGCTAAGAAAATCAAATGTCACACCTACCATGGGAATTTATCATACAAGGCATTGTAGAGTAGAACTCACAAATTTTAGATGTAACCCATAAACCAAACATTATTAAATTCACATAATTAATATAAGAGATGGGAGAATCGCTCACTAACTTCTACTACTAAAATTTTGTTATACAAGAGTTTCTAAATTGGATCAGTGGCATTTGTCTCTACCTCGACTGAGATTTAACCGTTGGATGACTCCAAACCAATGGTTTTGTTTTTCATATGTGTGTTATGAATGTACAGATTTAATTTTAAATTATTCTGACTTATAAAAAGTCTCGATCCACTGCAAATACTAAGACTGCGCAAAGCTGTTTTTATTACGGGATTTAAGAAAAAACATAGTTTAGGTTTTCTCTTTCAACTCATTTAATTCTCACGAAAATACAATAAAAATTTAATATTTATGATTTATATTTTTTATTAAACCCTAACCTTAATCAATTGATTAATAAAAAAAAGAACGAAGAAGACCCACCTTTATATATCCAAACTACTAACAACATACATAATAAACAAAAATCAAATAATAATCAATATCAAAGATTGAATAATGCGTTAGAGTAAAACTCACTATTTTGTCGAAAATCACAAAGTTGAAGCAAACGTTTTCTCTTCACCTCCTTTTTCTTCTACGTAGGTTTTCTTTTCTTTTGTGTGTTTATCCAAAGGGAAGAGGTGGCTAGAGTTTTCTTTTAAAAGATTTTCAATTAGGTATTTATTAGCTTTTGCTAAACACACTCACCACTCCTCTTTTACCCCACCCTCAATCTAAACTAAGGTCCCAAAATTCATATCATAAATCACTTACATATTTGTAAATGCTAACAATTAATAAATATTACCAATAAATAAATATTATTAATGATTAAAATAGTAATATTATATTGGCAAGTGATTGGCGGGTATTACAATATACACACCTTAAAAGAATCTCGTCCCGAGATTCGGAAGGTAAGAGAGTCATGCAAATATTAAAAAATGACATGGCAAACAAAATGAGATTTTAAAATATATTTCAGATGAAAATTTTCTTGGATTTTATACTCATATAACAATTTCACATCAAACAAAGCAAAACACCACACGTGCATACACACGAGGCTACTACATGCATATACCTATATTATTTTAACAAGAAATTAAAATAATAAATTAGAAAAAATATGTACAAAAATATTATTTAGGTCAATGAAAATTACGGGTTCACAATATATACACCTCAAAAGAATCTCGTCCTGAGATTCGACAGAGAGGGTAAATATGAAATTATTATATAATAAGACAACAACTTACCAAATAAAACGACACTAGAGTCCAAATAATAAATCATTCAATAATATATTTTCTGTTAATCCTCCTTAAGAAAAACACGCATCACATCGACAAAAAAATAGCTCAAGCATATGTCAATAACTTCATAAAGGCAATCACACAAAGATATATTATAGAATTTAATAAGTATTAAAAATACTGGGTGCTATAATAGATGATGTTTGCATTATGGAGTTTCAACACTTCTTTTTTTACGACATCTTTCAAAATGGGATTTAGACGTCGCTGGGGCTCTCTGGAGGTTTTGGTTTCATTTTCCAAATAAATATGATGTTCACAGAAAATAGGGTCAACACCTTGATATCATGAATATTCCAAGCAATGGCTGACTTGTGAGCTTTAAGGATCTCCAACAACTTGTCACTGTGTTCCTCAGTGAGATTTGGGGCAATAATCACTAGATAACTCTTCACAGAACTAGAAATGCATATCTCAATTCATTTGGTAAAGGATTATGTTCTAGGGATTTCTGAGTACTTGCGGATGAGTCACTATCTTGTGACTGTCCTATGAAGATGAGGAATACAACTCTTCCTCATATTGATAAAGTGATAATGTCTCAGATTCAAGTATATGCATTATGGGCTCATTATCCAACATAAATCCTCCAATGATTTGATGGAATTGGCAGGGAGGGAATTTAGCCATGAGGTGGCCCAGACATCAAGAGAGAAAGGAAACAAGCAAAGTCTGACATTTTCCTCATATATGTTTTGGTTCTTAAAAGTACTACAAACTTCAAGAAACTTTCCAAGATGGAACATATGGGCTTTCTCGATCATGCCCATGAAACCTCGACAACATATTAACAATAGCTGGTCTAATCTCAAAATTGAGCTACCATGATATGGGGCAACTCAATGCATCTGTTCACATTAGCAGGCAAGGATTCCCACATTGAATGTTCTTTCCATTTTCAGTGTTGATTGGAGAGTGGGGGGAGGTAGGTGGAGATGAGTGTGGTGAAGAAGCAATAGTGGTTTAGGGTGGCTAGAAAAAGTTTGGGTACAAACCAAGCGTGGTCGTTCCCAAACTTTCATAAAAGGAAAAAAAATGGATTGGAAAGATGACAGTAACAAAGAACAAGATCTAGTATCCCTAAACGATTGCTAATAAGACATACACAAGCAACAATCACTTCTGAACCACACAAATGCCAAATCTAAGCAAACAACGTTTTAATGGGATTTTATCTTGTTAGTCTGTGAGGGACATGATTTATTGAAACCAACAGGCGTTGCACTATTATTTATTATTGCCTGATTAGATCGGATCGTAACAAATGATCCTAAAAGCTTGTATCCAACAGTACAAAGTCCAAAATCAGGAGGTCAAAATTATGATTGCAAGAAGCCGTATTATTGCACAAGTGATAGAAGATCATGTGGTCTAATTAAGAACTGTACCTGTGCTACCGCTCTGTAGACCGATTGATATGAGAATGATGCATGTAAATTACGTACTTAGGGCGTGTGTTCCAAGCCAAAACTGTTAGTTACACCACGTCCTTTTGCGGTGCACAGCTTACTAGTGACTTGGCGTACCGGATGAGATACCCATGTGGCAGTGGCCTCTTAGAGTTCATTGAATGATTAAACTATGTAAGTTAGCTTTAGTCAACAAAATTAGCAGAATTTTTTTTTTTTTTTTTTTTTTTTTTTTTTTTTTTTTTCACAATAGTAATATTAATGAATCCACATTTCAAAATATAGTTGCTTCTTTTATGTATTTTTAATGTACACATGTTTTAAGATGCAGAAACATAAACAAACACCAAGCAATGTCCAATCGATTTTCACTTAGCACCCAAGCCACTAAAACAATGTGTCCTCACTAACTTGTGAGCTTGGACACAAGGTCTCCACAATGGGAGTAAAGAGAAGTGTTATTTGAGAGTTACTCCTAGGTTCAAGCATTTTGCTCTCTTCCCCACATACCACTGGTTGTCCACTACAAAAAAAAATTAGCCCTTTTCAAAGAATAATTCTTTTATTTTTTATTTATTTCTGACTTCGATTGCTATCTAAATAAATAAACACACAATCAAGGAATTATACATGCAAATATGTTTAATGGTCTTGGTCAAAAAGTCAATTTTTTAAGTGGATTAATCTAACCCAAAACTAACAATCAACCTAATGCTAAAATAATGCCTAACTATTACAAGTTGCACTCGACCATTCGAGGCATATTAAAAAAAGTTACTAAAGAATAAACTCTCTTCCTCACTAGAAACTATAAATAAAAAAAAGTCTTCAAGCAAGTATTAGGCAATTCCACATCTGTATCACCCACTTTTCCAAATGAAATGGACTTAATGAGATATTTACAAAATGTACAAAATACACGTAATGAGATATTTTTATTTCACAATTGGACTTAACAATTGTAAAAATTGATGTTTTGGGTGCTTATCATATCACCATGGAAATCCCAAGTAGGTGGTAACACTTGATTGTGTTGCATCCCATTGATCCATATCAAATCGATAAATCTCGAAAAACACGATCATAAAACCAAGTTGTATATTCAGGATTCCAAGCATATGTTTGTAAGACTTGGTTGTGGTTGCATCACATTCATGATAGCCAAGGTGTATGTAAGACTCATGGAAAAGTACTGGACAGAGCCAATTAAAATCCGGCTTAGGTGGACCTCGTTATAACAGTGTCTTTGTGTGGTTTGCTTTCTTCTCCTCAACTTTGTTTACTTTATTTTCATGCAAGATAGTTGTTTTACTTGTGTTATTTGATTGTTCATACAAATCTAATAGCTTGCATGTTTTATTGTTATTTGGGGATTTCAAAACAACCTTGCACAAATCTCATTTTCTCTAACCAAGACTTGGATCTTGTTTTCAAAGCTACTTCAAATCAACCCATTTGATCCCAAGTCGTGTGTCCTAGAGTTGAATTCAAATTCCTCATACTATGTTCTAAGGTTTTTAGCTTAGCTTCGTAGGCCTTAAACTTCATATTTAGCAAAATTATCTTTGAAGTGTTTTTATTGGTGTTTGAATTAAAGTGAATTAAAACTCCAAGATGGTGATTCATTCTTCGAAATGTTGGTGAGATCATCGTTTGTTTGAACATTCTTTCACAAAGTTTTTCAAAGAACAAAATGATTTTTAAAAAAGGACTATTCATCCCCTCTAGTTTTGATTAGCCTAGTATTAGCACACTTTCGGTTAATTTTTCAAGAAGTACTGTCAATGTATATTTATGCATTACCACATAAACTTCTCCTCCCCTTTTCACCATGCAAACAAGGGTTAATGGGACCTCACCCAATTTTATTGAAAGAATTAGAGAACTTCACAACAAGTTGTATGTCTAAAAAAATATGAAGCACTGATCCAAAAACAAAATCAAACTATTGAAACCAAGGATAATGCAAAACTACTGACACTAAACATATACATCACATCTGGGTTATCGGTCAAGCAACGTGCTCTTACTAGGTGTTGAATTAGACCTAGCTTTTATTTTCATTTTTTTGGATTTTGTCTTACTTTAGTAGGTTAATCTTCTGCTCTTTCATTGTGCATCTCATATCACATTGTTTTTAAGCTCTGTTTATTTCATAGAAAATAAATATTCATGGGAAAAATTTTGAAAAGAAATTTTCAAGGATTTTCCTAAAGACTATTTTATGTTATTAGGTTGTTTGAGGGAAAATAATCTTTTGATGATCAAATAGTTGTATTGCGGATGGCGGTTTAGTTGATTGAGGTGGTAACAGGTGGAGGTGGTATGGTTGATTTTGTAGTTAAAAGTGGCAGTTGCAACAAGTGTTGTGGCGTGGTGTTTATCGTAGGCATGATGGTGGTGGGGAAGGCAAATGTGTGGATACTGTACATATGGTAATGGTTGTTAAAGGTGGTGGTAATCGTGGATAGGAAGGTGGTAGTGATGGTGGTGGTAGAAATGGATGTGTTATTGTGGTAATATGCTATGGTGATGGAGTTGGTTGTTAATGTTGATAATATATTTGTAAATTAAAAAAAAATTCTTAATTTATTGAATCTATATATAGGTTCAACGTTGCACGAAATGTATTAGTGTAAATGTGTGACCAATTTAATAAGTCGTACATATTGGATTTTGTAGTGATTGAGAAACTGAGATCATTCAAGTCTAACCAAGAAACATACTATAAGTCGCCATTTAAAACAAATATATCAGGAATACCATGTTAAAGACAACCAAATGTCAACATCTGAAAACTGAAGTCAAAGACAAAGGACTGGTCAACTATCATGAAGACCGAAGTCTAAAAATGTTGATGAAGTGAAAAAAAACGTGGACTATAAAGGAATGAAAATGACTAGCTAAAAGTAGCTAATTGATCGACCAAATTCAAACTAAATAGCCAAAAGAGAATTAGGTGGCCATTTCAAATTCCAGATCTAAAGCAAATGATAGTCAACTATGACTAGTTGTCTTGTGACAGATATGAAATATTAGCTATACTGAATTCTATCAGTTCTGATTGGACATGAAACGAGAGAAACAATATTGTCCAGAGTTGGCTTTTAAATATTAAACCGTCTCACTTTCATGTTAACTAGGATTTTTTCAGAAGCTTGCTACATTGATGAGGAGAGATATTAAAAAATCCAAATTCTAAATGGCCTGGGAAAACAGCATGGGTTGACTGTCTGGGGGGGGGGCGAAATTGCATTTTTGCCCCCCCCCCCTCTTTAAACACTTTCTTCAAAAAGGGGTTTAAAGAGGGGGGGGGGCAAAAATGCAATTTCGCTCCCCCAGGCAGTCAACCCAGGCTGTTTTCACAGGCCATTTAGAATCACTCAAAAATCCAAATTCTAAAAAAAATAAGAAGACAATTTTTTTCTCCAATTTCAAGAAAATCATATCCATCTCTTCAACTTTATATCATATATTTGTAATCGTGCTTAAAAGAAAAGAGAGTTCCTAGAGTTTGTATTAAAACATCTAAAAATATTTGAAATAAAAATTTAACCGTATATAAAAATATAGATATACAAAATACAAGAGTATATAGTATTCTTTTTAATGTCATAGTAGTTCCCTGTTGGACCAGTTTACATGCTCTTTTAAGTTGCAATTTGTTACATTCCTACAATAATAAAAACAATGTTGGAGTCTTAAACGCTAGTCGTAATACTGGGTACAAAAGTTAAATAATCATATTTTTAATGTAATTGAATAACTAGTATAAATCTATATATATAAGCGGAATGATCTCTGGAACACAAGTCCCCCTCCTTGCATGTAATTGTTGAGGTGGCATCTTTTAGAAATCACGAAAAATAAGAAAAATCGGAAGAGGAATAGAGATAACCAAATGGAAATTTTTTTTCAAGCTTGCTACATTGATGAGGAGAGAGATGCATCGCTTGGGTTTAATTTATTGAGGATTTTTCTATATGTAATAAATAAAAACAATACTATCCTAAAATCTTAACGATTTCCTTTCAAATTAATGTATATTTAATAGATTAATTAGGAACTAATGATATATGACCGACCTCTCAAATTAAAGCTTGCTAAATTGATGAGGAAACATTATAATACAACCAGTGTTCTTAAAAAAGGTGTAGGCGGCTGTTTAGGCAGGGCCTAGGCCCTAGGCGGCTAGGAGCTACCCAGGCAGGCTAGGCGGGTTTATTATTATTGTTCTTTATATTTTTCAGTTCGGGAAAAAAATAAAAAATAAAAATAAAAACTTTATTTTTCTAATACATTGTGCATATGTATCTTGGCATTGAATTGGAAGTAATTTAAATGCTATTATGCTTAACTTTTATAAATTATAGATTATAAATAAATAAATAAATAACTATCTAGGCCCCCGCCTAGTCCTCTACTCACCCCCCGCCCACAGCCTAGTGTTTTTTAGAACATTAAATACAACCATAGAGAGCTCCCCCATTTGGGTTTCCTTTTTGAAGATTTTTCTCTATGTAATCTATATAAATATATATATAGTATCTATTTAAGTCGAGACAAAATAATCTCTCTCCTACGTGGCTTCCTCTTTATGAGGGACATTACCACATAAGCAATCAGGTTTTACAATCGGGGTGGCGTGGCATGATCTATAATATAAATTAGTTCATATATTTAAAAGTTTACACGTACAAACAAATCGACAGATGATATTTCATTTAGCTCTAGATCTAATGGTCGCACTTAAATATGGGAAGCAAAGTCATTGTTTCATCTAGCAGTTGAGACTTTAAGTTTCAGCCTTTTTCTCCCACCCATCCACAATAAAAGGTCATGGGTTTGAATCTCATAGACAACATAAAAAAAAACTTCAGTTGTTATTATTATTATTATTATTATTATTATTATTATTATTGTTATTGTTATTGTTATTGTTACAGTCTTTTTTCGCTTCATACATTGACCCAGTTCTGCTAACCACACCAGTTTACATGCTCTTTTAAGTTGCAATTGGTATATTCCTACAATAATAAAAACAATGTTGGAGTCTTAAATGCTAGTCGTAGTACTGGGTACAAAAGTTAAATAATAATTTTTTAATGTAAATGAATAACTAGTATAAATCTATATATATATATATATATAAGTGGAAGGATCTCTGGAACACAAGTCCCCATCCTTGCATGTAATTGTTGAGGTGGCATCTTTTAGAAATCACGAAAAATAAGAAAAATTGGAAGAGGAATAGAGATAACCAAAGGGAATTTTTTTTCAAGCTTGCTACATTGATGAGGAGAGAGATGCAGCTTGGGTTTCCATTATGAGGATTTTCTATATGTAATAAATAAAAACAATACTATCCTAAAATCTTAACGATTTCCTTTCAAATTAATGTCTTTTTAATAGATTAATTATGAACTAATGATATATGACCGACCTCTCAAATTAAAGCTTGCTAAATTGATGAGGAAACATTATAATACAATCAGTGTTCTTAAAAAAAGGTGTAGGAAGTTGTTTAGGCGGGGCCTAGGCAATTGGCGGCTAGTAGCTACCCAGGCAGGCTAGGCGGGTTTATTATTATTGTTCTTTATATTTTCAGTTTGGAAAAAAAATAAAAAAAATAAAAACTTTATTTTTCTAATACATTGTGCATATTTATCTTGGCATTGAATTGGAAGTAATTTAAATGCTATTATGCTTAACTTTTATAAATTATAGATTATAATAAATAAATAAATGAATAACTACCTAGGCCCCCACCTAGTCCTCTACTCGCCGCCCGCCCACAGCCTAGCGGTTTTTAGAGCATTAAATACAACCATAGATAGCTCCCCCGTTTGGGTTTCCTTTTTGAAGATTTTTCTCTATGTAATATATATATATATATATATAGTAAATCGAGACAAAATCTCTCTCCTACATGGCTTCCTCTTTATGAGGGACATTACCACATAAGCAATCAGGTTTTACAATTAGGGTGGCGTGTCGTGATCTATAACATAAATCAGTTCATATCTTTAAAAGTTTACACGTACAAACAAATGGACAGATGATATTTCATTTAGCTCTAGATCTAATGGTCGCGCTTAAATATGGGAAGCAAAGTCAACGACTGAGATTTGTTTCATCTAGCAGTTGAGACTTTAAGTTTCAGCCTTTTTCTCCCACCCATCCACAATAAAAAGTCATGGGTTCGAATCTCATAAGCAACATAAAAAAACTTCAGGTATTATTATTATTATTATTATTATTATTATTATTATTATTATTATTATTATTATTATTATTATTATGTACACTTGGAAATACATTTTATTGAATTTTATTTATTTAAGTTTCTACTCAAGATGTCGAGCTTGAAGGTAAACGTGTTAAGAAAAGTATTTTGTGATTTTATGTTATATATATTTTTTTTACTAGTGTAGCACAATTGTGTTTTAAAAGACACTGTTGATTTTCTTTTTAATCTTTTATTTTTAACATTTTTTTTACTTACTCCAATCTTTATAATTTTATTTTTCCTTTGTTATGATATCTACCAAAAGTGAATTGTTAATATTAAAACTCACATTATACAAAATAATAAAAAAAACATTTTTGGGGACATTGTAGTACTATGTTTGGTTGGAATTATGCATACTTATTGTTATTTTGTATAATTTTCTCAATATATTGGGGCAATCTGCCATGATATTGTTGTTTTAATTGAAAGCTCATATGGATTTTTTTTTCTTATTTTTTTTTTCAATTCTTAACAGTGGCCTTTCTCATTCGATTCGCTTTTGCTAGAAAATGTCTTAAAAAGGGTATTTGGATAATTATACACAATAATTTAAATATATAATAGGAGTTTCTTTGATCGCAATAGTTTAATTTCAAATGCATGTATGACATTTAGAATGTCCCTAAGAATGCCTTGGGCACATTAATATAGATGGCCTTAAGCACATTGAATAGAGTTATTGGAACTAGGTACTTTGCATTTTGGTCGTATGTAACTCCTCATTTGAAGGGAATATAAACTATCTATCTTAAGAAGTAACACTGAATGTAAATAAAGAATTTAGTGCCGCTTGCACATCAAAACTAGAGGAGTGCCTAAACCTAGGTATTATTTACGTTTAGTGTCACTCATTGAGATTATATAACTTATCGAATATTGGTGTACATGCTTTTCTCATAGGACAAGGTTAGTACATGTAGATACACAAACATTCTCAAGATTAAAGTTGATGAGTTATGGAAGGCATCATTTTAGAATTTGAATACTTAAAAATTTTGATCTAATTTCGTAATATTTAATTTTTCGGTCTCGAATGATGGCGTTCTTAACTGATCTTTATCTGATTTTTTTATTTAATTTAATTTTATAATAGATAAATTGTTTGATTATAAAAGGTAATACAAATACACATTAAAGCCTATATAAAAAATTCTTTTATTTTTTTAGTAACACAGCTAGAAGTATAGTAATATTAATATATAGTCAGATAATGTCAGAGGCATAGGCAAACCCAATCCTCTGCTTACCAAATGAAATCTCCTACAAAATGATTTATAAAAATGATGGGCCAAGACCACTTCATATATAGTATGCTTGACTTGCCTTCTCTAGTCTTCTAAACAACCTAGCATATGTGACTATTTTAAAAAATGATATGCAACTAGGTTTTTTAACCAGGTTCTACTACCATTCAATATATTTTTCCCTTATTTAAGTATTGCATGGTTCCTCTCAATTTTTTTGAAACATATGCATTAAGGAGAACAAATTACATTGCAAGGAAATAAACAAATAGTGGCTACAAAGAGTATTTGATTATTAAAGAAACACTATATTTTCAGTGGAGAAGAGTCTTTAAAGAATTTATATAATTATGAAAAAAGTTGAGGGTTTCAGAGATAACCTATTTATTTTTGTGGCAGGGTTAGTAATTATTAGATTGAGAGAACTATATAGAAAACTAAAGAAACAATCAAAATAAATTAGCTTACATTGAGATACATGTACGTAGGTTAAAAATAGTAAAATGATATATTTCTCTCTTATTTAAGTTTTGCATGGTTCCTTTCAATTTTTTTTAAACATATGCATTAAGGAAAACACATTACATTTCAAGGAAATTAACAAATAATGGCTTAAGAGGGTGTTTGATTATTGAAGAAACACAATATTTTCGCGGGAAATGAGTCCTTAATGGATCTAGAGAATTATGAAAGAATTTGAAGGTTTCGGAGAATAACCTATTAATTTTTGTGGCAGGATTAGTAATTATTACATTGAGAGAACTATATAGAAGACTAAGTTGGAGGGTCTTAACGAAACTTTCAAAATACTTTATGGTGGTTTTGAGAGTTCTTTGAACTATGAGATTTGGAGATATAATATAAATTAGCTACTACATGGAGATACATGTATGTAGGTTAAAATCATAAAATGAAAATATTAATTTATAATATTTGATATGATTGTCCCTTTAAACATAATTCTTAATTCAAATTTGAGACCTATTTAAGATTTTGTACAAAATTAAAAAAAAAAATTAAGGTAGAAAATTTTCAAATTTACGCTAAGCAGTATATAAAATAATTTAGAACACATCATTCAAATATTATAATTTAAGTAGAAGAATTAAGCATAAGATACCTAAAGTGGACATACAATTATCAAGGTAAAAGCTATATACAAAATTATCCAGCGCTTGTTTTATAACTAATGAAGGTTTACAAGAAAAGGGTAATGAAAAGTTTATTTCTATAAAAAAAATAAAAGAATTTTTGTGCTAAGCATGAGCTAATGGGGCTAGTATATATATCTATCTATACTACGAAGTAGAAAGAACAACGATTTCAGCCCTCCGGTTAAATACACATGTGGGCTATTTTCTAACTAGTATAAATGAGTAGAATTTCACAATGACCTCATCAACGAGTTAAATATTCTAAATAAGATAGTGTTAAAAATGTGAACATCCAAAAGTATTTCTAATTAAAATTTAATCAGGATACAAAAAATATAGATATAGAAAAATAATATAATCTAGTATTTTTTATGTTGTAATAATTCACCGTTGGTCCAATCTATATGTTTATTTAAGTGGTAGTCTATTATTACCAACAATTACATTCCTGCAACTATCAGGTTTATAATTTGGATTTATCAAGTATATTCTGTTGTTATACTTCCTTATATGTATTCCTTATAATTTCGAGGAGGTCTAGCTTAATGTGCAAGGCTTCATCATTGTCGTCTGGTATGAAGTCTTCCGCTCGAAAGGTTTGCCCCTCGAGTTCTATCGGGACCATAGCTTCTGACCCATTTGCCAGGGCAAAAGTTGTCTCTCCTATAGGAATTATCTTGGTTGTCTGATATGCCTAGAATATTTCTCAAACTTTTGCATAGTTTTTACCCTTGATACCTTCAAACTGGTTCCGTTGTCGTTGACCAATACTCTGGGATGTCGAATCTACAGATGATGGTGGCCCATTTTAATTTTTAATCTGGACCTACCCTATTTCTGATAGGGGCTCGCCTCGACCCACTTGGTGAACTAGTCAGCGACCACAAGAAGGAACCTTTGACGACTATGCTGGAAGTGGTCTGAGATGTCATTCCTAATTGTACGAATGCAACGAACTAGTCATCAGAGTCAGTGGCTAGGCAGGCATATGTGTGTATGGCAGCATCTCTGACATTTGTCGCACTTGCGGACGATAACTTTGGCGTCTCGTTACATGGTCACCCAATAATATCCTAAGTTAACGATTTTTCAACGATGGTTTTCCCCTCGGATGATTCCCATATATACCATTGTGGATCTTACCAAGACCTGACTCGCCTCTGAAGGTGACAAACATCGGAGTAGGGGCCCTGTCACAGATTTCCTGTATAATTTGTCGTTTAGGAGAGTGTACATTACTGTTCTATTTTTGAGTCTTTTGGATTCCACCTTCTCGATTGGCAGGGTTCCAGTTGCAATGTATTCGAGTATCAAAGTCATCCAATTTGGTTGCGCTTCTGCTGTGCAGATATCTCTAGGCTCTTCTTCGTCGAGGCTCGATTGCTCTTGGTATTTGATGAGGCCGCATGAGATTTCGTTGGAAGCTGAGGCTTCTCTAGATAGTGTGACAGCTATTTTGTTGTCCTTTCAGGGGCACTGTACGAGTTCACACATTTTGAACCTGCCCATTATGCCAAGTACCTTATTGCGGTAGACTATCATGCGAAGGTCTTTGCTATTGAAATCCCCTTTAACATGGTTAAGTACCATTTTTGAGTCGATGTATGTCGTTAAGTGATCTATATCAATCCCTAATTCTAGCTTTAGGTCGAACAGAAGGGCTTCATACTCAGCCTCGTTGTTTGAAGCGGGGAAGCCGAATCTGACTGTTTTTTCAAGGGTGAAGTCGCTGGGGGAGCAGAGCGTGATCCCGGCTCCGCTTGCCTTCCCAATCGAAGACCCATCGTAGCACAAGACCCACACGTAAGCATTTGAATCCGAGGGCTGGTGGTATGTCTCCGGCTCTTATCTAGTGGTGAACTCAACAATGAAATCTGGCAGCACCTGGGGTTTGATGGCGGTTCTTGAATTATAGTTTTTGTCAAATTGTTTGAGCTCCACTAACCATTTTAACATCATGCCAGATAGCTCGGGTTTATGTAATACCAAGCGGAGTGGGTGCTTAGTCAGGACCGTTATATAACAAGCCTGAAAATAGGCCCTCAGTTACCTGGAGGATACGACTAGTGCTAGAGCTAGCTTTTCCAGGTCAGAATAGTGTGCCTCCGCTTCCACAAAGGTTTTACTGGTGTAATACACTGGTCTTTGGGTCCCTTGATCTTCTCACACAAGAGCTGAGCTAAGAGCGTGCTTGGAAACATACAAGTACAAGTAGAGTGTTTTCCTTGTCCCAGGTTTTGAGAGTAGATCTAGACTTCCCATGTATGCTTTTAGGCTCTGAAAAGTTTGTTCGCACTCTTCCTTCCAAAAAAATATCAACTCCTTCTTAGTATCTTAAAAAAAGGGAGGCATTTGTTGGTAACTTTGATATAAATCTGTTGATTGTTGCTACCCTCCCATTCAAGCTTTGAACATCTTTGATGTTGGTTGGGGCTTTCATGTCGAGAAGGGCCTGAATCTATTTTGGGTTAGCTTCGATTCCCTTATTGTTCACTATATAACCAAGGAATTTTTCAGGCTCAACTCCGAACGTTCATTTTTGTGGGTTGAGCTTCATCTAGTATTTTCGGAGTTGGTTGAATGCTTCGGAGAGGTCGTGTATGTGGTTGGGGCTACGGAAGCTCTTGAGACCAACATATCGTCTATGTAGACTTCCATGTTCCTGCCGATCTATTATTTAAACATTCGATTGACCAGTCGTTGGTATGTAGCATTTGCATTCTTTAAGTCGAATGGCATTACCATATATCAGTATATCCCTTTTTTCATTACGAAAGAGGTTTTCTCTTGATCTGGGGGGTGCATTAATATTTGATTCTAGCCTGAATAAGCGTCCATGAAGCTGAGTAAGCTGTGTCCGGATGTGGCGTCCATGATCTGATCGATGTGGTGTTCACCATTTTCACACATACTTTCCAATTTTTTTTACAAAAGCGGTGTTCGCCAACCAGTCGGGGTATCGTGCTTCCTTAATCATGTCCGCGTTGAGTAAACGTTGTACCTCCTCATTTTTTATAACATTCCGCTCGGGTGCCACGAGCCTCTTCTTCTGCCTAAAGATTTTCCTCGTGGGATTCACCTCTAGGCAATGGGTGATTATTCATGGGTCGATCCCCACCATGTCTTGCATGCTCCAAGCGAAGATGTTTTGGTTATGTTGTAGCAGTCCCGTGAGTTGCTTTACCAACTATTTGCTCAAGCAGGAACTGATCTTAACAGCCTTGCTATTGAAAGGGTTGTCGAGGTAGACCGTGATGGTTCCTGTCTCCGGTTAACCGGTATTAGCCCTGCCCCGAGGGTTTACCAGAGCCTCGACGTCTGGGATCGATCATTTTCCTTCTATGTCTCAGGTGGAACAGAAAGTCATCTTAGTTGTGGGGCTATCTGCAGTCTGAGAATCACCAGGTGGCAGTGCTATCATGTAATGGCATTCCCTGGCAATTGTCTGATCATCCTTTAGAGTGCCAACTGCTTGGTTCGATGGATACTTGATGCACTGGTGCAGGGTGGAGACTGCCGCTCCCAATTAATGTATCCAGGGCCCCCAGGACTACATTATATGCCGAAAGTGCATCGATCGTTACGAATTCTGTTTTTTAGCAGAGAAACATGACGTTTAGTGAGCTCTCGGTATCAACCAAGGACCTCCTTACTTTCCAGCTTGCTAGGGAGATGCTCACTACCAGGGCATCATTGTACGGGAGTTGTATGCCCTGGAGATCTTTCTCCATAAATACTAGTGGCACATAGTGGCCACTCTTCTGAGCATATGGCACCAGCTATTCGCTGCATATCACTTGGATTTTCATACCTCGAAGAGCCTTCTTCCTGGATCTGTTTGAAAGTTCAGATTCATAGTGGGTTCCATGAAGTACACATATGTTGTCGATCGATTTCTCCCTAGGCTCGATTTTGCTTCTGGCTGCTCGTTCCTCTTCTAGGGCGATATAGCTATGCGCTTCCCTCGCTAGGCTTGTCATATTGGCCGGTGGGTCAAGAGTAAGGAAGTTGTAGAACTTTCCTTTCCCCAAACCGTCAATGAAGGCTGAGACGATCGTTGTGTCATCGCATACGTTGACGGTGATTAACTTACTGTTGAAACGGGTTAGGTATGCTTTCAAAGTTTTGCTAGGCTTTGTTTCATCGATCTGAGCATCTTTATCATTGACAAAGCTTGACGCATAAACTGTGATCTTAGATTGATTCAAGGTCGGTGCTGTCGTTATTCCAGGATTGTCAATTTGACGCCTTCACGCTATTTGCTCCTTCGAGGATGGTGAATCATTGCCAGGCTCAGCGCTCGATGTTTTCCTTTGGTCTCCATCATTGTGTGATCTAGTAATCATCATCTCTTTGTATTTTGAAGGGAGATGATATTAGTGAAAGGTTAGGAACTTTTTCTTTCCCGATGGACGACACCAAATTGATGCAGTCATTTTCCACTTCCTGCTTTGACCTAGTCCTGCTGACGTGCACAAGTAACCCATGTGAGCCACGGACCACCATTGTGGTGGCCGATAACACTCCGATGTTAAGGCCTGACAAGGATCTGAGGAAGGTGTAATATTGTAAACATAGAATTTGTAGCGTACCTTAGCCTACCAACCTCATGTCTTATTTATAGTGCAAGAGTCTTGACTCGACTAGGCCATCGATGTCGTAGTTTAGGAAGTAGATATTCGTGGAATTTTTTCTCTAATTAGAAGTCATGCTGTAAAAGGGAAGTTCCTTGTTAGCCCTGTGCTCCTGGATACGCGGGAAATAGTTTCCGTGTGTGATATGTACTCTGGTATTTGTTTCCTAGTCGGAAGCGGATAGCTGCTGTAATTGTCTGTCCGAAGCTGGTCCTCGAGATACTTGCCTAAGCAGGGCTTATGGGTATCGAGGATAGATGTGAGAAACGTGAGCTTATCAAGCTGTGAGAGTTAGGGTTCGTTTGGCGGACTACATTGGGGGGCTTAGAACCGCTTGGGCCGGATCAGAGTTGCGCTGACGCTGGGTCCGTAGTTCCACGGAATCATCATGACACATATATGGCTCAGGGATGTGACCGTTTTGGTGTATCAACAATTATTATTATTTTGTTGGAAATTGATTAAGGACTCCCAAACCTTTATATTAATAAAAATCTTTGATGACCCAATTACAATATTATTATTATTATTATTATTATTTTTATTTTTTTGGATAATGGGTAGGTATGTATAATAAGGATCAAGAATATAATGACTACATATTATGAAGGGGTTTTAATGACTAAAAACAGTCTAATGTAAAATTTTAATTCTATATATCGAGCCATATGCATGCAAAAGTTTAATATGTACTTTAAAGTTGTTTTTATTTTAGTATCATCGTTGCACCACCTTCAATCATTCTAAAGTTCACTTGGAAATACATTTTATTGAATTTTATTTATTTAAGTTTCTACTCAAGATGTCGGGCTTGAAGGTAAACGTGTTAAGAAAAGTATTTTGTGATTTTATGTTATATTTTTTTTTCTTACTAGTGTAGCACAATTGTGTTTTAAAAGACACGGTTGATTTTATTTTTAATCTTTTATTTGTAACATTTTTTTACTTACTCCAATCTTTATAATTTTATTTTTCCTTTGTTATGATATCTACCAAAAGTAAATTGTTAATATTAAAACTCACATTATACCAAATAATAAAAAATCATTTTTGGAGACATTGTAGTACTATGTTTGGTTGGAATTATGCATACTTATTGTTATTTTGTATAATTTTTTCAATATATTGGGGCAATCTGTCATGATATTTTTGTTACAATTGAAAGCTCATATGGATTTTTTTTATTATTTTTTTCAATTCTTAACAATGGCCTTTCTCATTCAATTCGCTTTTGCTAGAGAATGTCTTAAAAAGGGTATTTGGATAATTATACACAATAATTTAAATATGTAATAGGAGTTTCTTTGATCGCAATAGTTTAATTTCAAATGCATGTACGACATTTAGAATGTCCCTAAGAATGCCTTGGGCACATTAATATAGATGGCCTTAAGCACATTGAATAGAGTTATTGGAACTAGGTACTTTGCATTTTGGTCGTATGTAACTCCTCATTTGAAGGGAATATAAACTATCTATCTTAAGAAGTAACACTAAATGTAAATAAAGAATTTAGTGCTGCATGCACATCAAGACTAGAGGAGTGCCTAAACCTAGTTATTATTTACGTTTAGTGTTACTCATTGAGATTATATAACTTATCGAATATTGTTGTACATGCTTTTCTCATAGGACAAGGTTAGTACATGTAGATACACAGACATTCTAAATATTAAAGTTGATGACTTATGGAAGGCATCATTTTAGAATTTGAATACTCAAAAAAATTTATCTAATTTTTTTAATATTTTAATTTTTCGGTCTCGAATGATGGTGTTCTTAAGTGATCTTTATCTGGTTTTTTTTATTTAATTTATTTTTATAATAGACAAATTGTTTGATTATAAAAGGTAATACAAATACACATTAAAGCCTATATAAAAAATTCTTTTATTTTTTTAGTAACATAGTCAGATAATGTCATAGGCATAGGCAAACCCAATCCTCTGCTTACCAAATGAAATCTCCTACAAAATGGTTTATAAAAATGATGGGCCAAGACCACTTCTCTAGTCTTCTAAACAACCTAGCATATGTGACTATTTTAAAAAATGATATGCAACTAGGTTTTTTAACCAGGTTCTACTACCATTCAATATATTTTTCCCTTATTTAAGTATTGCATGGTTCCTCACAATTTTTTTGAAACATATGCATTAAGGAGAACAAACTACATTGCAAGGAAATAAACAAATAGTGGCTACAAAGAGTATTTGATTATTAAAGAAACACTATATTTTTGGTGGAGAGGAGTTTTGAATGAATTTATACAATTATGAAAAAAGTTGAGGGTTTCAGAGATAACCTATTTATTTTTGTGGCAGGGTTAGTAATTATTAGATTGAGAGAACTATATAGAAAACTTAAGAAACAATCAAAATAAATTAGCTTACATTGAGATACATGTACGTAGGTTAAAAATAGTAAAATGATATATTTCTCTCTTATTTAAGTTTTGCATGGTTCCTCTCAATTTTTTTTTAAACATATTCATTAAGGAGATCACATTACATTTCAAGGAAATTAACAAATAATGGCTTCAGAGGGTGTTTGATTATTGAAGAAACACATTATTTTCGCTGGAAATGAGTCTTTAATGAATCTAGAGAATTATGAAAGAATTTGAAGGTTTCAGAAAATAACCTATTAATTTTTGTGGCAGGATTAGTAATTATTACATTGAGAGAACTATATAGAAGACTAAGTTGGAGGGTCTTAACGAAACTTTCAAAATACTTTATGGTGGTTTTGAGAGTTCTTTGAACTATGAGATTTGGAGATATAATATAAATTAGCTACTACATTGAGATACATGTATGTAGGTTAAAATCATAAAATGAAAATATTAATTTATAATATTTGATATGATTGTCCCTTTAAATACCACAACAACAACAAAAACATAATTCTTAATTCAAATTTGAGACCTATTTAAGATTTTGTACAAAATTAAAAAAAAAATTAAGGTAGAAAATTTTCAAATTTACGCTAAGCAATATATAAAATAATTTAGAACACATCATTCAAATATTATAACTTAAGTAGAAGAATTAAGCATAAGATACCTAAAGTGGACATACAATTATCAAGGTAAAAGCTATATACAAAATTATCCATCGCTTGTTTTATAACTAATGAAGGTTTACAAGAAAATTTGAGTTTATTCTCACATAGAAAGGGTAATGAAAAATTTATTTCTATAAAAAAAATAAAAGAAGTTTTGTGCTAAGCATGAGCTAATGGGGCTAGTATATATATCTATCTATACTACGAAGTAGAAAGAACAACGATTTCAGCCCTCCGGTTAAATACACATGTGGGCTATTTTCTAACTAGTATAAATGAGTAGAATTTCACAATGACCTCATCAACGAGTTAAAATATTCTAAATAAGATAGTGTTAAAAATGTGAACATCCAAAAGTATTTCTAATTAAAATTTAATCAGGATACAAAAAATATAGATATAGAAAAATAATATAATCTAGTATTTTTTTATGTTGTAATAATTCACCGTTGGTCCAATCTATATGTTTATTTAAGTGGTAGTCTATTATTACCAACAATTACATTCCTGCAACTATCAGGTTTATACTTTGGATTTATCAAGTATATTCCGTTGTTATACTTCCTTATATGTATTCCTTATAATTTCGAGGAGGTCTAGCTTAATGCGCAAGGCTTCATCATTGTCGTCTGGTATGAAGTCTTCCGCTCGAAAGGTTTGCCCCTCGAGTTCTATCGGGACCATAGCTTCTGACCCATATGCCAGGGCAAAAGTTGTCTCTCCTATAGGAATTATCTTGGTTGTCTGATATGCCTAGAATATTTCTGGTAGCTCTAAAACCAATTTTCCCTTGGCCACATCAAACTTCCTTTTGATCGCCTCGAGGATTGTTCGATTGGTAACCTCCGCTTGGCCGAGGTTGGGGGTGCCCCAGCAAGGAAAAGTGATGATCAATATTCAAACTTTTGCATAGTTTTTACCCTTGATACCTTCAAACTGGGTTCCGTTGTCGTTGACCAATACTCTGGGGATGTCGAATCTACAGATGATGTTGGCCCATTTTAATTTTTCAATCTGGACCTACCCTATTTCTGATAGGGGCTCTGCCTCGACCCACTTGGTGAACTAGTCAGCGACCACAAGAAGGAACCTTTGACTGACTGATGCTGGAAGTGGTCTGACGATGTTCATTCCTAATTGTACGAATGACAACGAACTAGTCATCAGAGTCAGTGGCTAGGCAGGCATATGTGTGTATGGCACGCATCTCTGACATTTGTCGCACTTGCGGACGATAACTTTGGTGTCTCGTTACATGGTCACCCAATAATATCCTAGAGTTAACGATTTTTCAACGATGGTTTTCCCCTCGGATGATTCCCATATATACCATTGTGGATCTTACCAAGACCTGACTCGCCTCTGAAGGTGACAAACATCGGAGTAGGGGCCCTGTCACAGATTTCCTGTATAATTTGTCGTTTAGGAGAGTGTACCTTGCTGTTCTATTTTTGAGTCTTTTGGATTCCACCTTCTCGACTGGCAGGGTTCCAGTTGCAATGTATTGAGTATCAAAGTCATCCAATTTGGTTGCGCTTCTGCAGCGCAGATATCTCTAGGCTCTTCTTCGTCGAGGCTCGATTGCTCTTGGTATTCGATGAGGCCGCTTGAGATTTCAATGGAAGCTGAGGCTTCTCTGGATAGTGCATCAGTTATTTTGTTGTCCTTTCAGGGGCACTGTACGAGTTCACACATTTTGAACCTGCCCATTATGCCAAGTACCTTATTGCGGTAGACTGTCATGCGAAGGTCTTTGCTATTGAAATCCCCTTTGACCTGGTTAAGTACCAGTTTTGAGTCGATGTATGTCGTTAAGTGATCTATATCAATCCCTAATTCTAGCTTTAGGTCGAACAGAAGGGCTTCATACTCAGCCTCGTTGTTTGAAGCGGGGAAGCCGAATCTGACTGTTTTTTCAAGGGTGAAGTCGCTGGGGGAGCAGAGCGTGGTCCCGGCTACGCTTGCCTTCCCAATCGAAGACCCATCGTAGCACAAGACCCACGCGTAGGCATTTGAATCCGAGGGCTGGTGGTATGTCTCCGGCTCTTATCTAGTGGTGAACTCAACAATGAAATCTGGCAGCGCCTGGGGTTTGATGGCGGTTCTTGAATTATAGTTTATGTCAAATTTTCCGAGCTCCACTAACCATTTTACCAGCATGCCAGATAGCTCGGGGTATGTAATACCAAGCGGAGTGGGTGCTTAGTCAGGACCGTTATATAACAAGCCTGAAAATAGGCCCTCAGTTACCTGGAGGATACGACTAGTGCTAGAGCTAGCTTTTCCAGGTCATAATAGTGTGCCTCCGCTTCCACGAAGGTTTTACTGGTGTAATACACTGGTCTTTGGGTCCCTTGATCGTCTCACACAAAAGCTGAGCTGAGAGCGTGCTTGGAAACATACAAGTACAAGTAGAGTGTTTTCCTTGTCCCAGGTTTTGAGAGTAGATCTAGACTTCCCATGTATGCTTTTAGGCTCTGAAAAGTTTGTTCGCACTCTTCCTTCCAAAAAAATATCTGCTCCTTCTTAGTATCTTAAAAAAAGGGAGGCATTTGTTGGTAACTTTGATATAAATCTGTTGATTGTTGCTACCCTCCCATTCAAGCTTTGAACATCTTTGATGTTGGTTGGGGCTTTCATGTCGAGAAGGGCCTGAATCTATTTTGGGTTAGCTTCGATTCCCTTATTGTTCACTATATAACCTAGGAATTTTCCAAGCTCAACTCCGAACGTTCATTTTTGTGGGTTGAGCTTCATCTAGTCTTTTCGGAGTTGGTTGAATGCTTCGGAGAGGTCGTGTATGTGGTTGGGGCTATGGAAGCTCTTGAGACCAATATATCGTCTATGTAGACTTCCATGTTCCTGTCGATCTATTATTTAAACATTCGATTGACCAGTCGTTGGTATGTAGCATTTGCATTCTTTAAGTCGAATGGCATTACCATATATCAGTATATCCCTTTTTTCATTACGAAAGAGGTTTTCTCTTGATCTGGGGGGTGCATTAATATTTGATTCTAGCCTGAATAAGCGTCCATGAAGCTGAGTAAGTTGTGTCTGAATGTGGCGTCCATGATCTGATCGATGTGGTGTTCACCATTTTCACACATACTTTCCAATTTTTTTTACAAAAGCGGTGTGCGCCAACCAGTCGGGGTATCGTGCTTCCTTAATCATGTCCGCGTTGAGTAAACGTTGTACCTCCTCATTTTTTATCACATTCCTCTCGGGTGCCACGAGCCTCTTCTTCTGCCTAACGATTTTCCTCGTGGGATCCACCTCTAGGCAATGGGTGATTATTCATGGGTCGATCCCCACCATGTCTTGCATGCTCCAAGCGAAGATGTTTTGGTTATGTTGTAGCAGTCCCGTGAATTGTTTTACCAACTATTTGCTCAAGCAAGAACTGATCTTAACAGCTTTGCTATTGAGAGGGTTGTCGAGGTAGACCATGATGGTTCCTTTCTCCGGTTAACCGATATTAGCCTTGCCCCGAGGGTTTACCAGAGCCTCGACGTCTGGGATCGATCATTTTCCTTCTATGTCTCAGGTGGAACAGAAAGTCATCTTAGTTGTGGGGCTATCTGCAGTCTGAGAATCACCAGGTGGCAGTGCTATCATGTAATGGCATTCCCTGGCAATTGTTTGATCATCCTTTAGAGTGCCAACTGCTTGGTTCGATGGATACTTGATGCACTGGTGCAGGGTGGAGACTGCCGCTCCCAATTAATGTATCCAGGGCCCCCAGGACTGCATTATATGCCGAAAGTGCATTGATCGTTACGAACTCTGTTTTTTAGCAGAGAAACATGACGTTTAGTGAGCTCTCGGTATCAACTAAGGACCTCCTTACTTTCCAGCTTGTTAGGGAGATGCTCACCACCAGGGCATCATTGTACGGGAGTTGTATGCCCTGGAGATCTTTCTCCATAAATACTAGTGGCACATAGTGGCCACTCTTCTGAGCATATGGCACCAGCTATTCGCTGCATATCACTTCGATTTTCATACCTTGAAGAGCCTTCTTCCTGGATCTGTTTGAAAGTTCAGATTCATGGTGGGTTCCATGAAGTACACATATGTTGTCGATCGATTTCTCCCTAGGCTCGATTTTGCTCCTGGCTGCTCGTTCCTCTTCTAGGGTGATATAGCTATGCGCTTCCCTCGCTAGGCTTGTCATATTGGCCGGTGGGTCAAGAGTAAGGAAGTTGTAGAACTTTCCTTTCCCCAAACCGTCAATGAAGGCTGAGACGATCATTGTGTCATCGCATACGTTGACGGTGATTAACTTACTGTTGAAACAGGTTAGGTATGCTTTCAAAGTTTTGCTAGGCTTTGTTTCATCAATCTGAGCATCTTTATCATTGACAAAGCTTGACGCATAAACTGTGATCTTAGATTGATTCAAGGTCGGTGCTGTCGTTATTCCAGGATCGTCAATTTGACGCCTTCACGCTATTTGCTCCTTCAAGGATGGTGAATCATTGCCAGGCTCAGCGCTCGATGTTTTCCTTTGGTCTCCATCATTGTGTGATCTAGTAATCATCATCTCTCTGTATTTTGAAGGGAGATGATATTAGTGAAAGGTTAGGAACTTTTTCTTTCCCGATGGACGACACCAAATTGATGCAGTCATTTTCCACTTCCTGCTTTGACCTAGTCCTGCTGACGTGCACAAGTAACCGATGTGAGCCACGGACCACCATTGTGGTGGCTGATAACACTCCGATGTTAAGGCCAGACAAGGATCTGAGGAAGGTGTAATATTGTAAACATAGAATTTGTAGCATACCTTAGCCTACCAACCTCATGTCTTATTTATAGTGCAAGAGTCTTGATTCGACTAGGCCATCGATGTCGTAGTTTAGGAAGTAGATATTCGTGGAGATTTTTCTCTAATTAGGAGTCATGCTGTAAAAGGGAAGTTCCTTGTTAGCCCTGTGCTCCTGGATACCTGGGAAATAGTTTCCTTGTGTGATATGTACTCTGGTATTTGTTTCCTAGTCGGAAGCGGATAA
>QNQO01004419.1:0-26342 GCA_003290165.1 Berberis thunbergii | reverse complement strand
TTATGCCGCCACGCTTTTACTGGGATTCGTAACAAGTTTACATGGAGTAGAATGTCTGATGCTTGATATGGGTGCCAGACACTGGTATTGTGTCCACGCTTCGTACATAAGATTCACGTATGGCATTTGAGATTTTGGAAGATAAGAACCATGCAATATGTCTAGATAAAGTTCAGCTAGAAGCCTATAATGCTAAGAATACAGGGAATTATTATATCTGGTCAAATATATGTAACAGCCAAAAGAATGAAAAGCACCCACCATATATATAACCTGTACTATTAAAACACGAAGGAATTTTTGGGGTGTGCAAGGCATGTTTCACCTATCACCCAGTCATTTAATCTTGACTGGGTGATAGACAAAATGTGTCATACAGGCCAAAAAAATCCTTTGGGTTTAATCATACTATTAAAACCCGACGAAACTTTTGGGGCATGTTAGGCTAATTACATCTATCATTAGACACCAATGGTACATATTAATGATTTCAAAACCAACTATATAAATTAAATGTTTAGATGTTTTAATCTGCACTGTTGGTTTTAAGGTGCTTTGATTTTTCTTTTATATTTTTATCAGTAAAACAATTATATTTATATATGCAAAATGGGAAACAAAAGTATACTATCTGATTTAGGTATTGGTTTCTAGCACCACTATTTCTCCCCAATCAAACATACAGGAGATTGGATATCTTTGAAAATACCCCATATGTGTCCCCAAACTCACAAATTGATTTTAGTTTCAACCCCCAAAGGGTGTAAAATCTTTAGATACACATTTAGAGATTATGTTGTTTCTCTCCCTCCACACTACCCAAGCCATTGCATGGACCAACCGAGCCCAAACCCACTTTCCTATATAGGAAAGATTATCAAAAAGATAACACGTAAACAGGAGTACATTACGACTTTGCCCAAAGAATAAAAACATGAATACCAAAATTGCCGGCGGTAGACTATTCCCTCGCACTCCTCTACTCGGACTGCTTCCATCAACCTTGAAAGCTGCCTTGAACCAACAGCTGCACAAAACAAGGTGCTTTAAACCCTCACCAATCGAGCAGAAAAATAGTGCTCTGTTTTTCAAAAACAGAGCAACAAACAGATCAAGAAACAGAGCAACAAACTCATGTTCAACCTGTGCTCTGTTTTGGCGACCATGCCCTTGTTCAAAACCCAACACCAAAACAACAAGTGTCCAATTAATACCCGTAACCAACAGAACTTTTGCCACTCCAATCTGCACCAACAACCACCGTTGTCCAGCTTTGTAAACCAGCTCAGTGATTTGAGTTGTCGAGGAAACAGCCAGGACCACCCTAGAGAAAGAAAGCCTATCTTCCCCTATGCCAAGTCTCTCCAATTCATAATTTACGAATCTACACCATATGGGAACTATCAAGCTTGACCAAACCCAAAATTCTTGCGGTAGGCTCGATGCCACAATTTTCCTTGTCCTTCCCTCTTGTTGAGCCCTTCCTGCCAGAGAATTTGCTACCGCATTTATCTCCCTAAACACATGAATGCAAAAGACCTCTCTGCCAGCTTTGAAACTCTGAATCTCACCCTCGAAATTTTTGAAAGACCATGGAATCTTGAAATCATCATTCAACCAGCCTTTAACCATAGCAGAATCCGTTTGGACAATAATCTTGGAAAGCCCCATCCTATTGCATAATCGAAGCCCTGCCAAAAGAGAAAGTACTTCTGCTCTGTTATTAGTCCCTTGCCAAAAACCAGATATTGCGCTTCTAAACAAAGGCCCCTGTCGTCTCTAATGATCACCCCATCTGCCGCTAAATATTCCTTAACGAACCATTGACGTTTATTGTTACAAACTCAACCGGAGGGAAGGTCCAGTAGACGAATCTGTTCACGCTAGGAGCCAGCGGCAACACTTGCAATCCAAGTGCCAAGATCAAATCCCTGTATGAACTCACTTTCTTCAGAGTAAAAAGAATTTGCCAATTTCAACCATCTGTGAACGTTGATAATCCCCGCCAAGGCATTCAAATGTGCGTCTTCATAAACACACTTACATCTTTGTTTCCAAATCTTTCATATCACAAATACTGGAGCCAAAATAAACAAAACACCACCTGTGAAACGCCATTTGCACGACGAAACCAAACTGAGAGAAGTGTCGAAATCTCCGCTGGTCTCCGCACATGAATATAAAAAATACCTTCAAAATGCTCTTCGGCCTTCCATGTCAGCCTTCCCTCTATAAACATGTGTTTCAGAGATTCAATCTTTGGTTCAGAACAACATCTACATCTAGACGCCAAGCTAAAGCCACAACGAGGTAACTCCCCATCAACTGACCGACCTCTATTCAATAATTTCCAAATGAAAACGGAAATTTTAGATGGCACTACTGGCTGCCAAATTTTATTAAGCAAAGTAATTCAACCCCTATTTCCCTGAGCAGTTCATAGGCATACGTAGTGGTAAAAGAACCATCTGCATTGGGTTTCCAAACACCCAAGTCAGCAGTATTGTTTGTTCCCCTAAGCCTCCTCTCAAATAGATCCATAGTCAGGCCTCGAAGACATGGACTAATAAGTGAGAAACCGCCATTTTTCAGTTCCTCAATAGAAGGCCAAATGCCATGCTCTACCATCTCCAAATTCCGAAGACCTAGCAAAGACCAACAATGTGTTCCAATTTTCTTCAAAAACCAAGTGTTCCCTTGGCCAATTTGCCAACCAACCCATTTCTTCCTCAATCTACATTTAAAATCTCCCCAGAAAAAAAACTATTAATATTTTTCGAATCCTGGAAAATATCTTTTGGGCACATGCAAAGCACTTAAAATATATTCGGAATACAGCTCAAAACATTTTAAATTAGAATCAATCTACCTCCAAGGGAGATAAGCTTCGCCTTCCATCCACCCTTTTTTTTAACTTTAAGAACCATTTCTTCAAAATAAACCATTTTACAACAACCTTGGTAAACTGGTCTCCCTAAAATTTTCATAATAAAGCCTCTATATTGAAACCTGTATGAAATTTAACTACCACCATTCGTTCTGCCGCCTTGTCATCCAACATGAAAAAGCTTTTATTCGCATTAATTTTCTGACCCGAAGCTAAGCAATATTTCTCCAAAATTTTAATACAACCAAGCAGGGAAGTCTTCCTCCCATTGAGAAAAATCAGAGGGTCATCGGCATAAAAGAGTTGGGTAACAAGCCCATAGGCTCTAGGCGTATAATAATATCCAATATCCTCCCTTCTGAAGGGCCCTGAAAATCCCTTGTTGAGGACTTCTGGCCAATAATTAATAGCAATGGGAACACCATGCAATAAAACAAAGAAGTTACAATTATAAATGCAACTAGAAATAATATGACATACCCTGTGATTGTAACAAGCCCATAGGCTCTAGGCGTATAATAATATCCAATATCCTCCCTTCTGAAGTGCCCTGAAAATCCCCTGTTGAGGACTTCTGGCGCAATAATTAATAGCAATGGGGAACACCATGCAATAAAACAAAGAAGTTACAATTATAAATGCAACTAGAAATACTATGACATACCCTGTGATTGAACCCGAACTTCCTGAGCACCAATAACAAGAACCCCCATTCCAACCTGTCATATGTTTTCTCCATATCAATCTTAAGGACAACATTTCGCCCAAATGACTTTTCCCAATATCTCTAACCAGCTCTTGTGACAACCCAATATTTTCAACAATGGATCTCCCTCTAACAAAATCACCTTGTTCTTGGGATACCATTTTCGGCAGCAATAAAACAAATATATTGCAAAGCAATTTACTAAATATTTTATAAATGACATTGCAAAGACTAATGGGTCTGAAATTCAAAAAAGAACTTGGAGAGTCCACCTTCGGGATAAAAGCAATAAAGTTCACTGATAAAGCTGTAGGAAGAGTTTCACCATCGAATAATTGAATTGCCGCTTCCTAAATATCCATACCAACTTCCTTCCAGCAGGTCTGAAAAAAATTGGAAGTAAAACCATCAGGGCCCGAAGCACTATTCTTCATAATGCTGAAAGTTGCATCTTTCACCTCCTCGAATGTCGGTTGTTTAATTAATTCATCACAAGATGAGGAGGAAATAGTTGTAGGAATACACAATGTTTTAAAAAACATTTTTCAGCCTCGAGGTAGTCAAATTTTTTCCGAGGCGAAACGAGGTTTTTTTTTTTCAAAAAAATGATAAAAAATATAAAAAAAATTACAAATAAATAAATAACAAAAGAAGTAATCATCAATGCAAGAGATAACATGAATTCAATCATAAAAATGGTTGAGGTGGTAGAATTATTGAAGACTTGCAGTCTTGTTTAATCTTATTTTATTTATTCTTGAAGTCTTGCAGTCTAATTGAAATAATTTTGAGCTTCTTTTGCAGATCGCAAAGAAGCATAAGTGGATTGATGATTAGTAAGCAGAAGCTACCTAATCAGCCGTCCAACAACACCAAAATGAATCGATTGATGATCAATAAATGAGTTGAATTAATGCAATTGCAATTGAATTGATGATCGGAAACATCTTGATTCTGTTCTAAAATAGGTTTATATGTACCAACAAAAATGATATTTTGAAGATTGTAAATGCAATTATCATAAGAAAAGTGTAGAAATCATGTTTAAAACAATTTTTGGATTTAATATATGGAATTTCTCAATTAGGATTTAATATTTGAACAAGTCTCAATGTGCAAGTCAATTTTCAATCTAATAATGGCCATTGACCATAAATAAAGCATTAATTGTATCTTGAACATCCTATACCAATTGCAATTAAATTAATGGAATTCTCTATTTCCACTGTGACAATGAAGGTTAACAACACTAAACCTCAATAATTCTCAAAATCTCAAGAAACACAAATTACTTTGCAGATTAAGAAACAAAATTTTGAAAAATGATTCAAACTATCTAAACACATCATACATTGTTTGGTACACAAGTTCCTACGATAAAGTGGTTCCACTTCTTTTAACCAAAAGTTTAGTCAAAAGGCTGAAGCCCATGTCATCATCGGCAACAATCACAACGTATTCAACCAGACCGACATGAACAACAAATGTTTGCATTTCCAATGGGGCTCCGTGCTAACCCCACATTGTCTCCCTCAACCAACTTTATCTCTCTAAAACTCTCCCAACAAAAACCCTAGGCCCCCTCTTTCTTCTCACTTCTCTTCAACCTTTTCTACCTTCTTGGTCTCTGCAACAGCAGGTGCACCACTAGCTCCTAATGCAGCCACAATAACAACACCACCACACCACCAGATGGCACTGAAACCAATTTTCCCCCGACCAGATGCAATTGAGTTATGCGATATCCTTGCCCTTAACTTGATAAAGAAGCAATTCTATTGTATCATCGTCACAAATAGCTCCAACTGACCCAAGGATGCCCTTCAAGTCATAAGTTGTGGAGAGTTGTTTCCTCCCAACACGGGCAACAAGTAAGCGGCTATAGACGCAGAGAGAAACGAAAAGTGACGTCTTAAGAGTGGGTTTCACTTCAAATTTGTTTACGTACTTCTTCTCCTTCTTTGCAACGTCTTCTTCATTTTCTGCAACACAAACATAAACAGGTATAATTTGGTTTCAATTTTGGGGGTTAAATTTCAGCTATTGGATTTTTTTCAAGATCTGAAAAAGATAAAAAGTGATTCATATGTTTTTTTGAGTCATATGATGCATACGATTTGGAGGTTTTTCTGGCGAGTCGACTCGGAAAACACTAGGAACACAATCCAAAATCTCATTATCTGCCACTTGATTATTCTGCAAACAGAGTAAATTCTGAAAGAAAAAAACGATTGGCCTCTCGAAGGATCTCACCCGAGTATGCGATTTCAACACCAGAAGAAAGCCTGATCTTTTCAATCACCGAACGTTTTTTTAGAATTGATCGACACAAAAAAATATTTAGTACAAGTATCTCCTTCTTTAAGCTTTCTCCTCGATTTTTGTTAGCCAGTATAACTTCTGTTTCAAAACTAGCTTATAGTCTGATTGACAACAATTTCGATTACATTGCGCATTCACATCCCAATTCGCATTAACATTCAAACCATTACCACCACCATCATTCCAACCAGAAAGTAAGACCACTTCCCAGTGCTGCATTTCATCTTCCAGAGATCTAATTTCATCTTCCAGAAATCTAATTCTGCTGAAAATATTACTAAAGACATTTTTATTACTAATAATAAGTGTTTTACAAAGTGCTTTAAGTTTGACGTCTATCTTATCAACCCCCCTCATACTCCCAGTATCAATTCCAAACTGATTCTACTAGGCCATCAAATGAAGGATGAGTTATCCACATTTAAAAATCTAAATGGGGAATACTTGCTCTCGCCTGCACGGGTATAGACACCATCATATGAGCATGGTCAGAAAAGGTGAGATGAAGATGTTCCACTCTAGTGTTCTTCATCTGTGCCATCCACTCTGTATTCACCAGAATTATGTTCAGCCTTGCCCAAATCTACTATTTTCCTTGTCTGTTATTACACCATGTCAGACGTGGACCCGAGAACCCACAGTTCTGTAAACCACAATTTTCAATATAATCCGAAAACTTAGACATACTAATCAATAATCATCAAAGACGAATTTCTTCCTATTTTTTTGACCACTAGTGTTCGTATTAAAATCCCGTCTATCATCCAAGGACCAACACAGTTAAGGGAAAATTTTTCCATGTTCATCCAAAGCTCACGTCTTTCTTCCACCTAGCACTTAACATAAACAAAAGAAATCATAAAAAACCGTGAATTGGAATTATCTTTAACCCTACCATGGACAACTTGATCAGTTATCCTAAGAACTTAGAAAGAAATATCACTCGCGCAAAAAATCCAAATCTTTCCACCCACCGTTGTGTTAGACACAAATCCCATAACCTAACTTTATTCCCAACTTCCAAGTAGCTGCTATAGGGATGAACAAAAAACCGATCAAACCGATTAGTTAGGTTTAAATTCGATTCAGATCAGTTTTAAAAAATTCTAAACGAAGTGGTCGGTTCGATTTTCGGTTTCTATGTGATTTTAACGGACCAAACCGAACCGACCGAATATATATAATAAATAATATATATTTATATATAAATAAAATGTTTAAAATAGTCGATCAGTTTAGTTAGGGATGGCAGTGGGGCGAATTTTCACGGATATCTGCCCCACTCGGCCCGTTTGGGGTGAATTTGGTTAAGTGTGTATGGAGGTTGGGCGGATATTGATATCCAAACTGTATCCGTTTATTATTCGGGGGGGGGGGGGAGGATACAGATTTGGCCATATCCGCCCCACAGATATCGGTAAATCCGTTTAAGGATGTAAATTATTGAAATACCCTCAACCCTTTAAAAGGAAAAAAAACCCTAACCTTGCTCATTATCTCTCTCACTCTTTGCATCTTCTTCCTCTCACTCTCTGCATATTCTTCTCTTCAGTTTTCCTCAACCCTCCTCCTCACTCGATACTCAAGCTTCCAACAGAGTAGAAGGGGATGGCCATGGTCGAAAAAGAGTGTTTGGTCGAAGGAAGGGAGATTAATCAGATCTGTGACGATTGTGATCGTTGTGCTCATAGTCTTCTCCATTGGGATCGGGAGCGGAGGCAGGAAATGGATCGGGTTGAGCTGATTGAAGACGATCAATAGTGGGTTTCTCGTCAGTCAGATCAATAGTGGGTTTCCCATCAGTCAGATCGTCGGATGTCAGATCTGGTGGATTGATCTGGTGACTCGATCTGCGGTGGCTCGATCTGGTAGTTTGATATGTGA
Organism: Berberis thunbergii; assembly: GCA_003290165.1. Lineage (NCBI taxonomy): Eukaryota > Viridiplantae > Streptophyta > Magnoliopsida > Ranunculales > Berberidaceae > Berberis > Berberis thunbergii. Next base: position 18,543 of record QNQO01004419.1, on the reverse strand, counting down.
TGGCTCGATCTAGTGGTTCGATTTGGGGAATGGTGGTGGCTTGATCTAGTTTTGGTTGTTCGATCTTGTGGAGATCAGAATATATCGATAATCCTTCCTATAGATGCCAAATTTGGTGTTTATAACTTTATCCTACTATTGGAGACGGCTTTAAAGTACAAATAATCGAGAAAAACTTCAGTTACACAAAACTTTATGCATAATTAAATTCATACGAACAACATATGAGCCATCCCCAGTATGATTTGTTGTTGGTTGAGATCTATTTTTGATATTTGAGAATGAAGTGGCCTGTTTTTGATATTTGAAATGATCTTTACTGTTTTTTTTTAGGTATTTGGGGCGGGGCGGATATCCACCAATCCGTCCGATTCGGGGCTATAATATATTGCAAATTCTTATAAACACTAGAAGTTGAAATCCAAAGACATATTTCCCTTGCTTGAATTTGTTTGTTTTCTAATCCCAACCATCCAGTCCAGAAAATTTCCAGTGAAATTTAAGCTTTAATATGAGCGCTCTGAGCAATACATCATATTGCAATATATATAATAAATCAACAAAAGTAATTTCTATTTATTAATGCTAGTAATTTATGTATAACTGAGAAAGATAAGATTGAGTTGATGAGTTGAAGATACGTAGAAATGAAGGTCCGATTCAAAATAAATATAAGATAGTGAGAAATCCAAAGTGCAATGGACATGTCTCAAGTCGACAAACTAAAAGCTATAATAAAACCATATGTATAATTATACTAAAATAACACTAGTAGATATTTTAGATTGTTGAGTCATCATGAGAAGATTGGTGAAGACGAATAGTGGATAGGTATAATGTACATGTTCACAAAATATGTTGTACATGGAAAACGAATAGGATTAATGCAACATGTCTACAAAATCTGGTTTATATGAAAATTTGTTTGTTGACAAGAATCCTCCATTTTTAACCTAAGTTGGATAAAGCATACATGCATGGTTGCAGTATCGAAGGATGATTGAAACACTGGAGATGCAAGAGATTGATTACTCGACATATTGAGGACACGTGTCCATGTGCTACAACGAAAAATGTGGTAGTATGAGAAAGAATATTTGAAGCCAAATAACGCATTGTAAAAGATGACTTGTCGACATGTATATCTACACCTAGCTATCCAAATAGAACACAATGAAATTGACCAAAAAAATCAATTCAAGTAAATGTGATAGGAAATTCTTTCACATCTATCATTTTCGTGTGATCCATTTATAGTTCTATATTTCAACACTACAAAAAAAAGATTCAATAGATACAGATACTAGCGACGGTATCAAAATACCGTCGCTAATTAAAAGATTTGCGACGGCAAAAAACCGTCGCTAATGCTTTTGACAGTTGATTTAACCCATAATCATAAAAAAATGTCGCTAATTATATTGCAACCAATTACCGTTAGCATTTTGATTCGAAAAATGTTGTCGATTGTGAATATATTTATATGACTTTTATCCAAATAGACCAGTCCCGCAATTTCCATGGATCAATATCTTACTTACTATTATGTTTCTTAGTTCTACAGGATCTGAGGACTAACCTGAAAATTTTGGTGCAGGCGTTGGAAAACTCTTAGCAACCATTCTATTACAATATCCTACTTGACAGATTGGCTTCTCAGTTTGACTTTCATCTTCCTTTTACTACTACGAGTACCATCTGAGCTTGCTCCCATTTCCATGTTGAGAAACTAAACTGATGAACAAAGAAACTAAACTGATGAACAAAGTGTTTTTTCATATCTGTACATGTACATATTACACTCTTTATATAGGCAACATAGTAATGCTCTGTGCCAGTCAATGCCTAGGTGGCAAGTCATTAACAACCTAACAAACATACTAACAAACTAATGTAGGAACTAACATCCTAACAGACAATCTGATATTACAAACTGAAATGACCATCTGATATTACAAACTAAAATATTTCACTTAACATTCCCCCTCAAACTAAGCTTGGAGGCATCAACTACGCTTAGTTTGTCTCTGAGCAATAAGAATCTGGATCTACCAAGAGCTTTAGTAATATACATGCAATCTGATCGGCTGCTGAAATATGATGCACATGAATAATCTTTCGAGCAACTTTCTCACGCACAAAATAAGCATCTGTCTCAATGTGTTTTGTCCTAGAATGCAAAACTGGATTTGCACTAAGCATGAATGTGCTTCTGTTATCACACCAGATAATGGGAGTGGGATAACTGATTTTAAGCTCAGAAAGAAGAGACTGCAACCAAGTGAGTTCAGCCGTAAGTGCTGCAAGGCTTTTATACTCGGCTTTAGTGCTACTTCTAGAGAGAATACTCTGTTTCTTTGATGACCAAGAGATAATATTAGCACCTAAGAAGACACAATAACTAGATGTGGACCTCCTATCAGTGGGATTAGATGCCCAATCAGCATCACAGTATCCAGTCATTTTGAAAGACTGAATAGGTAGTATGTGTATGCCAAAACCACTAGTTGCTTTGAGATAGCGTAGGATACGTTTGACCACTCTCCAATGGGACTCGAGAGGTCTCTGCATGAACTGGCATACTCTATTTACAGAGTATGCAATTTCTGGTCTTGTGATTGTAACGTATTGTCATGGGCGGATCTACCCTTTGGCTAAGGGGGTCAGTTGCCCCCCTTATCTTTCTGAATAATCCTACTAAATTACTCATATTTTTTTATATTTCCCCCCTTTAGAAGTTTAGATTGTCCCATTTTGTATACAATCTTGGCTCTTGACTCCACTAAAAATTAAATTATAGGTTATTTTAAAAGTTTAGGTTCTCCCCTCCCTTTCTATACAAATCTTTGCTACTGATATGTTCGCGTTTCAAGGTTCGATATAGCCAACTGCTACGAAGTTGAGCGAATTGAAAGTGAAAATATAAAAGGAATTAGATGAGAATTAGATGAGAAGCGGGATTAAGAGATTACAGAGTGAGAGAGGGTTTGTGAGGGAGAGAAAATATAAGAGAAGGAGAAGAGGAGAGAGTGAGAGGGTTGGCGTGGGTGGGTTTGGGAGTTAAAAAAGAAAAAGAAAAATATTCGTTTGGTTCGAAAAACCACGTTCAGGGATAAGTTGGTCTTTTCAAACTTTTTTTGCCCCCCTTTGTCAGCAATCCTGGCTCCGCCCCTGCGTATTGTAATGCCCTAACTAAACTTCTATACTGCTGGACATTTGAAACTGGATCACTGCCAGTATCATATAGCTTCTCCCCACAACACATAGGAGTAGGTAAATCGTTGGCAAACTGCATTTTGGCACGACATAGTAGATCGCTGATGTACTTAGACTGAGATAAGATCAAACCACTATCAGCCTTTTGAACTTGAATACCCTGAAAGTAGTGAGCATGTCCCAAATCCTTCAAAGAGAACTGGTCATTGAGTTGATGAATCAATTGGGACACATCATGTGGATTGGCTACAGTGACAAGAATATCATCCACATAGACCAAAAGAAATATGGGAGAAGGAGAATGTCGAATGAAGAGAAAAGAATCAGACTTGGTAGAGGCAAAACCAAGCATGCATAGGGCATGTTTTAGTTTGTCAAACCAGGCGTGAGGAGCTTGCTCCAAACCATACAATGCCTTATTGAGTTTGCACACTGCATTGGGACGAGAAGGATCAATGAAACCAGGAGGTTGCATTAAGTATACCTCTTCTTGGAGATCCCCATTCAGGAAAGCATTGTTTACATCTAATTGACACACAGACCAGCCATATGAAACATCCAATGAAAGAATGATCCTGATAGTAGTAGGTTTTACAACCGGACTGAAGGTCTCAGCATAATCAAACCAAGCTATCTGTTGAAATCCTCTAGCTACCAGCCTGACTTTATATCTGTGCACAGAACCATCAACATTCTCCTTGATCTTAAAAAGCCATTTGCACCCTACTATGGCTCTATCCTGTGGGATATCCACCAAGGACCATGTATTGTTCCTTATCAGGGCCAGGTATTCATCTTGCATAGCAAAAAACCAGTGAGGAGTGTCTAATGCCTCCTTCAAACTAGCTGGTTCAACTTGAGTCAAGTACACTTTAGGCTTGTACACACCAACTTTGGAACGAGTAACAATAGGGTGACAGACCCAGGAAGAGGCTGAACTTGAGTCAGAGTATCATGCTGAGTCTGAGCAGCAGTCGGATGAGCAACTTCAGTAGTAGCACCAGTAGTATTTACAACACCATCATTGGTATTTATAGTGCCATGTATAGTGTCATTCAAAACCCCATTTGTAACATCATGAGTTTGAAGATCATGCTGAGGAGCAATGTCAGTAGTAGCAATGGTAGGAATAGGATGACATAGAACCTCAGTAGAAATAGCAGGGGAAGTAATATCACCAATAGGAGGACAGGCATCAGAATGCTTACTGGAACTTCACATGGGACAGCATAGAAGGAAAAATTGAACAAGGATGAGCAATGATGTTGGGAGTAATGTTATGGCATTTGTTGTTGCTGATATTAGAAGTCAGTGAGGAATTGGAACCTAATCTAGAATAAGGAAAAGAGTTCTCATTGAAGAGAACATCTCTTGAGATGTAAAGACGACCAGTTGAAGCTAAACATTTATATCCTTTATGTTGCAAACTATAGCCAAGAAACGTACACTCAATAGACGGAATTGCAACTTGTGTGAATTATATGGCCTAGTATTTGGAAAACAAGAACAACCAAAAGTTTTGAGACAGCGATAATCAAGAAGCTTGTGATAGAGCATCTCAAAAGGTGAAGAACCATGTAAATTAGAAGAGGGTACTTGATTAAGTAAGTAGACAGAAGTTCTGACTACCTCATCCCACTACACTAAAAGGCCAGTTTAGCTTCGCCGAGATGGCCACGGTTTTAAACCGTTGGTTTATTTTGCCACGGCAAAAAACCGTAGCTATAATGACCAACGGCTTAAAACCGTGGGGTTAAAAAAAATTGGCCACGGCTGAAAACCGTTGCTTTATTGGCCACGGCAAAAAATTGTGGCCTATATTGCAACGCCTAAAACTGTGTCTATAGTGGGCAACGGGCTTAAAACCGTGGGTTCATTTGCCACGGCAAAAAAACCGTGGCTATAATGGCAACGGCAAAAAAACCGTTGCTAAAAAAGAGTGGTTTGCACGTGCGCGTGTGTTGGGAGGAGTTTCGCGCTTTGGCGAAAAAAATTGGTTTGCGCGGTCATTGCGAAATCGATTTTTGACCTATTGCGAAACAAATTGGCGCGGGGAGCAGAGGAGAGATCGAGGTTTGGCCGAGAGAGAATCGAGCTTTGGCGCAGAGGAGAGATCGAGGAGCAGAGGCAGATGGAGGTTTGGCGCAGAGGAGAGATCGATGGAGCTTGAATATCGAGTCAGAGAGAGCTTGAAAATTGCCACGGTTGGTTTCGCCTCCTTCCATTTTCATTTAGGTTCCATTTTCATTTCTGGCCATTTGCTGTTGAATTTACACATAATGGGAGGTGGTTTTTTCAATTAGTTTCTCTCATCACTTCTTCTCTGTGTAAATCATATAGATATTTCGTTTATTATATCATTGAAGAAGTAATCAGAGCTATTAAAAATAGGTAGATGAGCGATGTGAAAGAAGCCTGATATTGCAATTCTTTGTCGATGTTTATTATCAAAGATCAGGATCTATCGTCAGCAATATTCAAATCTACCTTTAGCTCTGAATCATGTTGTCTGTCATTGAGTACTGACTAATTTTTATATTGCAGGGCTCTGAAAGTCTGAGCCAGTACGAGCAGCAGTATGTTGGACAGGAGAATGTGCATACATTGCTTGTTTCTGGGTGCAAATGAACTGGTAGGTAGAAGTTTGATGGATATTGAATTGCCATTGCAAGTTTTTTTTAATGTGTTTTACTCTTTGAATCTTTACTAAGTAATTGGCAAAAGCATGTGAGTCTCTTTCAAATAAGTTTAGGTTACAATAAATTGCATACCCCCCTTTTTGCAAATTTCAACTACTAGTGCTTAAGGAAATTGAAACACCTTAACTCACTCCATGTCAACCTGACTTTTTGTTTTTTTATTTTCATGAAGATTAAGCTAGAGCCTTTTTCTTAACACTTCATGGTTTGTTGGGGGCTTCCTTGTGTTCTTTTAACCCCATTTTCTGAGACCACTGCATTAAAGTAATTGACACATGAATGATTTGTAATATGACATGATGTTGTTATTTTTTTGCACTGGTAGAATGCTTGCAAGAGTGGATGGTTCCTAGTTAAAGCTGCAGAAGGAGTTTGTTAGCACCATTTCTGCAGGAGGGATGCTTATCAATGATACTGTTCTCCATGTGAGTATCTTCTTATTATCATGCAAACGTTCTTATACATCTGCATACCAAGTCGGCCATGTGTTGTGTTGTGTTGGTGTTCTTATACATACGTTTCTTTATACCATATTTTCTCATCAACGTGTAAAACATTCTGTGATATATTTCAGATTTTGTTCAATTTTTTACTTCTTAATAAAGGAGACTAGTGTTCTGTGGTTGTAGGAGTTCTACATCCTAGTTAGAGTTCATTTGTTGAAACTTGTAATGTATAATGCTTGTAGTTCTTCTAATAAATTGGCTGTAAAAGATTGCATGCATTACGTTTGCTGTTTATCTACGTTCTCTTGACAAAGTTTTATGTGATCGGATGGTTGCATGGTTTCCTGATTGGCGTTCTGTTGAGTAGGAAGAGTCAGATTATTCCTATGTGGGATTCCAATATCTGCTTTTATTTTATTGACCTATGGATAAAATTATTTAGAGATTATGTTTCCCTTTTGTGTTTTCTATAGCCATGATGTATACTCTTTTTCCTGAATAAATGTCTTTGTCTCTTTCAAATAAAAAAATGGCACTTGAGCTTGGTGAGAATCAATATCAGAGGCATTGGTGCTCAGCCTTCATCTGAATGAAGATTCCCTGATTAAAAAATGCATTATTCTTGGTTCCTGCGATATACCAGCTGTTGCTTCATCAGTGCCCTTAACATATTTGCAAAGGCTCATAGAGGTGTTCGCTGACCTTCTGATAGCTGCTCGCATTTGGAGTTCATTCTTCGTTGGTGCCAGGTTTGTATGTTGGCAAGTTTTCTATGATTTTAGTTAGTTTGGACACTACTAGTAAATATTGCTTACCATTTGAGTGTTAAAGTGGTAATGAACCTTGTTTATGTTGCAGGAACTTTGTAAGCTCACGGGCAATCCATTCAACAAAGTTACAGAACTCTGCTTCCAGCTCTAAGATCCTTGCAACGACAATCACATTAGTCATGGAAGGTATGCTCCAGAACTCTTCTCTAGCTCTTATTGGTTGTGATTTCATAGATCAAAACACTTCAAATGGTGTTTTTTTATTTTTTATTTGTGATTTTATCAAATTCAAAAAAAATTCAGTGGGCATCTCTCCTATGATCTTGTAGATCAATGGTATCTCTCTTTTTTATTGAAAGAAGTTCAAATGAGTGTTTTCTATTGTTGTTCACATCTTATACATGAAAAATCCAAATTAGTACTATAGGTCACAAGAAGTTGAAATGGGTTTCTCTTTTGATGTAGTCTTATAGGTCAGAAGAAGTTGAAATAGATTTTCTTTTGATGCAAGTCTTGTATATCAATAGAAGTTGAAATGGGTTTCTCTTGTTATAAATGTATACATGAAAGAAGTTTTAATGGATTTTCTTGTTATGATCTATGGATCAGGACAAGTGAACAATGGGATGTACTATATTCTCTTGTTCATATTTTTTCATATGTATATACATGTTGAATGGTTTTCTCTCTTTTGTGATCTTATGGATACCAAGCAGTAGTGAAGAATTGGTGGGCAGTGTTAAAGGTTTTCTTTATGATCAAGGGATTGAAGGGAGAGAAGGGTTTCCAATATATCTGATTTGCATTGGAGGAGGTGGTAATGTGGTGTCAATGTCAATGGAAGAAATGCGCCTTCTTCTTCATATCCAGTTATTGATCCATCCGATGTCTATGCTGCAGCCTCTGGTGGTGGATTTCTTGGAGGAGTTGTTGCACCTCCCTATGGTAACCCAATAAATGATCTAGGAGAACATAATTTTCCATCATTTATGATCATTTTCTCCTTTATTAATTTTCTACTATTATGATGCTACTTAATTTTCTATTCATGTAATTAAACGTGTAGTCTAACTTGATCAGCTTGCTTGCTGTAGCAACTCTTACTAGCTTCTTGTTTCTTTGGTTCATTTTCTTTTAAATTTTCTGCAAGGAAGCAAATAAAGCAAGCAATAATTCTTGTTATGTCATATAAGCTAAAAAATTATGTTTAAATAGAGATCATATAAGCTAGTTTGAATCTGTTCTTTGTTTTATTTTTTGTATTATAGTGTAACATTTTTTCTTTTGTTATGTTTAATAGATTCATATAGCTAGTTTTGTTTTGTTATTTTTGAGCATAACCATGAACAGATGAAGACGAGCAGCTGCATGTCATAACCATTCTCTAATATGTTGCCCTTGCACTTTGTGCTACTGTGTTGTTGGTTTACTTTCAGTATCTGCAATGTCTATTTAAGTTTAAGTCATGAGTATAGGGTGGTTTATGGTGAGCAGTGAACTGAATTTGGTCTATGTAATTTGCTGCAGAGTGCTCTAGCAACTTATAGGTAAATCTTATATGTAATTTGCTGAATTAGGTGCTCTTCATGAATGATTCTTGGATTCCCATTTTTAATAAATTCTGATTTTGGTGTTTGGTGAAGTAGGAGAAAAAAGTTGGAGTGCTTTTGATAGTATTTTGACCAAAAACTCCAGCAACAGCGAATAGTAGAGATGGCAAGTGATGTCTCCAGAGGAGTAGCAGAGCCACTACAGCAGGATCAATTACCAAAAATACAAGAAAAGGTTTTTTTTTTCATTCTCATTTATCATTCACTCACTACTACTAGTACTACTACTAATCTTTAATTTCTCTAAACAAATCCCGAACACTTGGGAAAAAGTTGATGTTTTACATTTCTTAAACTGAGTGTTATGTCACTGATTTGGAGTGATAAAACCAATCATAGAAAGTTTTTGTTTTCCTTTTCTTGTTTCTGAAAAGATCTTGTCAAATAGTTTTCTGATAAAACTTCTGACATCTTGAAAGAGGGTTCAAAACCCAAACTTCAAGAAAAGAGATATTATGTACAAACTCACTCACCATTGTTACTACTAGTCCCATTTCTTGTATAGTTTTCCATGCCCACCACCCCACATGACATTTAATTTTTTTCACTTTTTAAACCATTTTATCAGAATTCAAGACCTCCCCATCATTAAAAAAAACTTTGATTTCTGCAGCTCATGTTATCTTCATGGGATTTCCAACTTTCATTTTACATTTACAAACTTTACTTGATTTTGTGGTTAGGGTCATGATCTTTCAAGCAGAAGTAACAAGTAAAGTCTACTTTGATGTTGAAGTTGGAGGGGAACCGTATTGGTAGGATTGTGATGGGCCTCTTTGGAGATGTTGTCCCCAAAACTGTTGAAATTTTCGGTGCTTTGTGCACAGGCAAGCAATGTTCTCTCATTCTTTTCTTGTGTCAGAAGCCAAATATCTAGTATACTCGTTCTGTTTATTAGCTCTCACCTGTTCTTAGGTTGGCCAAGAGGTTTTAACATTACATTGCAGAGAGAAGGGATATGGTTACAAGGGCTGCTCATTCCACCGTATCATTAAAGATTCATGATCCAGGGCGGGGACTTCACTAAACAGAAATGTACGTTTTCATTTTCTTCTTATCACTAAAAGAAGTAGTAAATTTAATAGATTTCTAGTACGTTTTCTTTTGGGACTTAAATGATGCATTTCTTCTTCATTTTCCAATCTGGCTGCAACAGAGTACTGAAGGAGTTAGCATCTATGGTTCTAGTTTTGAAGATGAAAATTTCAGTTGTAAGTACCAAATCCATAAATTTTTTTGATTGGTTAGTTGACCTCTCGAACACCAAGTGCTTTGCTTCCTAATCAATATTTTATTAAGATCAGGTTATTAATTCAGGGGCAATTGCAATATTTCCCTTCTATGGAGATAATGATGATTTTGTGTTTATTAGGATTTCGGTTAATAACATTTTCTAATCAATCTATTCTCCTAGAAGTTTTCAGACTACATTCCCTTGCATAGTAACAACATTCCTACCGTTCCATGTACATGTTCTCCACCGAGAAAAAAAAAAAAACCAAGGATCCATCACCCTTTGGTTGTTCTAGCAGCGACGGTGGCTTTTGGGATGAAAAAGTTGCCATATGCCCCAGTCTTGGATCTGTTGACATCATTCTTCTTCCCATCGATACTCCAATGTGCTTTTCAATACACGATAGTTGATTACGTTTCTTCCACATTGATTAATCGTGCAATCAACATTTATTTGCGATATCACTACGCAATCCGTTGTGGTATCGAGCTAGAGTTTGTTGTTCAATTTTCCACAACCCTGCTACGGACGGTTAACTTGTGGAAGTGGCACGTGTATTTATCCAAAGTCAATGACCCTTTGCCTCAGTTGTAACATCTCTTCGAACATCATCTGTTCATAATCAGTGGGCAAATATTTTCCTTTATCTCGACCCAGTTATAAATTGATGGACACCAAGTCGACACAATTTGTTTGTTCTTCACTTTCCCACCAAGCTCGTGCATGCCCTTCAATTTCATTTGACATAACAAACGGTTTTGGTCCTCTGATACAACAACCAGTCGAAATAATCCTTCAATGGCCATTAACTAATCTTCAAAAGCATTGGGCTCTAATTTCCCTATTAATCCGCATATCCAACTTCATCCTCTTGGTAGTTTCGTCCAGAGGGTTGATAACAGTGCTACGTCTACCACGGTCTCGGGGGAAAATCTTTTCTATTACACTAAATAGAGGTTGGCAATTCTAAAACTCGCTGTCTTCTTCATCCACCAAATCTATTTTTTAGTCTTCTTCATCCACCAAAATCTATTCTCAAACTCGCTGTCTTCTTCTCTACATTTGAATAGTTACTATGTCTTTGATAGGAGCATAATTAGGCTATTTTTAGTACTTATATTTCTATATGTATTTTTTGCTATTACTTGTTAATTATAGTACTAATTGCTATTTTCGTGTTTGTGTAGGTTTCCAATTACAAGATTCCAAAAATATAAGCTAAGTGAAGTAAATAGCAATTTAGAAATACTGATTGCAAAAGGAAGCCATGCAAGGAAGAAAACTAAGAAGAAAACACTTATAAAAGGGGACAATACCTCCCTGAACCAATCACGCGTGCAACCACAACAAGCCGTCACCCATCCTCGCGACATCAGCTTACACCACCACCAAACATCCATAATCCAGCAATAGACTCCTCATCCACGTTTGCAACCACAACAAGTCATCATCCATCAACATCATCCTCTTCCACCCATCCTCGCAGCCGTAAGCCATCATGAACCCATCCTCACAGATCCCTCATCGTAGCAGTCCCTCAGCCGTCATCCTCTTCTCATTCACAACACCCACACACAACCCCTAACCCATCATCAACCATCGATCGACCCTTCATCGTCCTCACAGATTCCTCACCGCAGACCTGACCGTCGCTAACCCTCCTTACACAACCCATCGCTCCATCACCATCACCATCCCCATCCCCATCAGACCCTTCAAGCTCGAAAACCCTCGTCTCAGTCCCTTTCTCTCGCTGACCCTGATCATCCCCACCCATCGTCACTGTCTTCATCTTTCCCCATTCCTTTCGTCATCTCCATCAACCACAGCCACACACACAAAGAAAAGCGAAATAGAGATTGAAGAAGAAACATATTGTGAAGAATAGAAAACAGATCGCGAAGAAGAGCTATTTCTTTTTCACTCTGCTATTCGCACCCCAGCAGATTTTCTCTACTACCACGTATCAGGCGATGACAACCTTTTATTTCCTTCACCCTATCTTTACTTTTTTGATTATTGATTATGGATTACTATTTGAACATAATTAATATGTCTAGCTAACTCCTCTTAGTTAGGGGTTGATTTGAAGCCCCGAACATGTGTTTTATAAATTAATTGAATTTAATCATCCTTGCTATTAGTGATTGTGTTTTGCTTAATTGGTTTATAGAAACTTTTCTTGTATGTTTGTTAAGGTGGCCAACTTTAGTAAACATGCTAGGATCTGGGGCTAGAGTATAGGAGAGTTTCACCTAATTGTTATAATCATGTACTCACAAGTAGTAATACCAAGGAACAATGGTAAGGTTATGTAAAAACCTAGGTAAGAACAAAATGTTGATCATACTTGTAATTGCCTAGTCAATGCTCATATTTTCCACATCTTAGATTGTTATCTTACTTGTGATTCCTGATTAGATAACATGATAAGAATAGTTTGAAAGCGACGCTAAGTTTAATTCAACGAACTTGGGAAAATAATAAGATTAATGCAGTGTTGATCACGGTTAATCTTGAGTATTGTCTCTCACAGATTAGCAGGTGATTATTGAAGATTGATTTATGAGCAGTGTTCTAAAATTGGCCTAGGAGGCCGCCTAGGCCGCTAGAAGGTGTAAAACCACCTAGATTATGGGCTGGGCGGGCTGTCTGGCGGGTCTAGGCTGGTCTGAGCGGGATCTAGGCGGATCTAGCAGACTCTAGGCGGGATCTAGGCAGATCTAGGCGGTCCTGGGGCGATTTAATTTTTATTTTTTAATTTTTTTTAATTTTTTAATAAGGCTGATTGGTGTTCCTATTTTTTAGAAATAAACTATTTAATTATTTTTATTCAGTATATGTTAAATGTAGCACAATGATGATTACTTAATGGAATTCTCAAAGGATCTGCCGGTACGAATTTACTAATTTAGATTTTATCAAACATAAATGAAGTTATTCATGCAAATTTGAAGAAAATATAAAAGAGTATACAAATTCAAATTTATATAAAGTACCCACCATGACCAACTTCAGTCATTTGAGTTCTAATAATCTTGTTCACGATTGTTAATTTTTTCATGTTTTTAAATTTGTGCATATGTATATTTGGCATTAAATTGGATGTAATTGATAATGTATTATGCTTAACTTTTGTAAATTATTAAAAGTAATAGAATACAAAATCTAAAGACCGCCTAGGTGCCGCTAGGCCCCTGGGCGCTAGGCACCTGCTCGTCGCTCGCGCAGCACCTAGCGATTTTTAAGAACACTGTTTATGAGTATATGTTTGGTGTGTGGAGATAAACCCTTAGCTAATTTCTTCATCTTTGCCATCCCTTTAGTTTTATTACTTTATAGTAATTTTTCGTAGTTTATTTTCATAGTTTAACTTAGAAAATCAAATCCCCCAGTATTTACTTAATTAGGTTGTTAGCTGTCTTTTAGTTATTCATAGTGTTAATTGGCAAGCCCTCTAATCCCCGGTCTAGAACGATCCCTACTTATTATATACTACAATCACAAAACAAGGTATTAAGTTGTGTGCTAGCTAAAATAGTGCAATAGTCTTCCATTATAAACTTGTTCACCTTTAGTTTCTTCCATACTTTCAACTTTGTGTACGTAGCTATCTTCATTTGTATTTTTTGATCTCACTAGTGATGCTATTATCTGTAATGACCTGATCCACACAGTAAGTTATTGTCCGCTTTAAGCCCAACCGTAGGTCGATCACTGCTATCTCCCCAGCAGATTGCCCTCCTAGCCTACCACATCCTAACTCCCAAGCAAATTGGATAGTAAACTGTGAGTTTAGTGATGCCACCCTTATTAGATTATCAGATCTATTTAGTAATCATAAAACCATATTAGGCAGTGAACAAGACTTGAAGCTAAAATATTTAGTAAACTAGAACAAGCTAGACAGTCAGGGAACTTCCTAGATAGAGATAAGGGAATTTTCCAATTGGTTGATTAAGTCCCGTATGAGGAAAACTCACCAAAATCGCAAATCGCAACTCGCAAAGGATTTGCGCAGCCAACGCAATCATCCCCCATCGTCTCCTCTCCTACTCGTAATCAGTAACTTGAAATGGAACAATTGGCGCACCGCGACTGAATGTCGTTGTATTTGCCTCTTGAACTCCACCCCAGATTTCCCCACTGAGATGCATAAGAATGATCAATAAAAAAGGGATTTATGTTGAGCCCATGCTTAGTTCCAGACTGCATGATCATATGAGCTAATATAAGCTCTTGGCCCTTTGGACACTTTTTTTAATCATAAACAGATACAACACACTGTCAGGAAGCACATCTCTATCCCGCATCTTGAAACATAACTCATCTATCTCTTCTATCCTATTTTCGTCATAAAGCGCAGTAATCAACACTGTGTAACAATGCACTGATGAAGTTGTGTTTGAACATTTCACTGAGAAGCACCATATCACAATTCACTTTCTTGTTCTTGCAATAGCCGTTAATCATAATGCTATAAGTTACCACATTCTGTTGTAATCCTTCTTGTATCATCTGCTTGATCAAATCCCACCCTGAATCAACATGCCCAGACTCGAAAAGTCAATAAATCATGGTGTCGTAGGCATAAGCATCAATTTCACAACCTCCTACTGCAACCACTAGCACCAACCCAACACTCACTTGCAATTTGTTGGCTTTTAGCCACCCCCCATTTACCTTGGGCTTGAATCAACTCATTATCAAGATGGTCCAACCCCTCCATGAATTCACTTCAACAACTTACACCCAATTCAATCCAAATCACGATCTACCTTCATAAGTTGGACTTATCTCAGATTCCATGCTAAAACTTCATAACCCAATTACCAATGTAAGAAAACCAAGAATACCCAAACAGATAGATATCAAAATACCGGTTTGGCAACCAACAACATAAGCAGTGCAACATTTAAACAAACATTTCATACGCAAGAGTTTGAAATAACAAAATTAACCATATTTTTTTCCTCTAAAACGAATTGGTGATGACCACTGAACACCCTATAACGCATAATTGACTTAAAATTGATTCACAATAGATAAGAAATATAAGAGAAAAAGAGAAGAAAATCACAAAAGAAATCAATGATTTGATTCCCACACCACGTAGGCTCACACTGCTCAGTCCATCTCTCGCTTGTGATCTCTCACACGCCATTCACAATACTGCCAACACCCCTTCCTCGCCGTCGTCGCCGCCGAAGAGGGTAAGGAGGAAGAGCATAGGTTGGAAGGAAAGAAGGGTTTTTGTTTTATATTATGGGTGGCTATTCACCCCCACTAAAATCCTGAGGGCACCCACCCTTTAACTTCACAAAATAAAATCCTAAAATTTTGAAATTCACATTTAATTAAATGTAACCCTATTCTTTTTAATTCAAAATAAAATAAATCAGTTTTATGAAAATTAGGGGATGTTACATTATACACACGTTAAATGTAATCTCGTCCTGAGATTCGAAATGTAAGAAAGTTAACTGAATTTCATAAAAGAAATACAATTTGCCAAACGAAAAGAAGATGTTAAAATACAAAATTCAATTGGATTTTTGGTACATAAATTTTATTGTCATTGGAAAAATAGAGGTGTTACAATATATACAACTCAAAAAGAATCTCGTCCCAAGATTCGCGAAAAGTGCTAATGGAACACTACGATATCAAAAACCCTAAAAAGAAAACAATATGGAATAGTGTCACGCAAATATCGACATTATAAATAAGGTTACTCGCGCACACACAAGTCAATGAAGCCTCATCATGAGATTCACGAAAAAATGAAACAAAACTAAAGTTTTCAAGGTTCGCCCTTGTCACTTGCTCTTAAGACTTCTACACTCCTATACACCCATATCAACATTTCTATGATCACCTAGACTCTACCCCAGCCTAGGCTAATCAAATGCTTTGATATCAAACTGTCACGCCCCGATTTTTAAGAAAACGAAATCCCAAAATCCACGTAGGATTATCCGTTTCCCCAAAACTCGGGACGTGAAATTCAATACAATAGAAACATTTAGCAGCAACAACAACGTAAACATGATTTAATTACTGAAACAAGTATATACTCTAACCAGAAAAGACTGACGTTGCTGGCCCCACTAGCGAAAATCCAGTAACGCTGCTCAAAAGTCTCTAAACCTGAAAAGCTCATCGGCTACATTCCCAAAGGAATGTACCAAGAAGCAAAATCTCACTTGGGTAAGCAATAAAGCTGGTGTGAGTAATCTTCATCCAAAATCAATAAATTCACACGTGATAATATCAAACTAAGCACAAACAATAAACAACCCACACCAATAGGTAGTTCCTCAATGAGGCAAATGTGTCATGTAAGAAAACAACAGTTCAAAGAATTTAGTTCCTCAACGTGGCAATCATTCATCATCCTAACAAGTAAATATGCATTTACTTATACTTACACTGTAGAAGTTGACTATGGCAAGTCTGACTTGCAGAAACATTAGTGGACTTTCCATCCTGCATGAAAAGCGTATAAACATCATAATTTGCTAAAGCCAGATCGTCTACATTTGGGTACTCTACACCTAAGAAAAGAACATGCTATAAACCTTTTTTATTTTTAGTGATTAACTTGATATTTCATATAATATATGGCGGGTTTGAAATTAATTTTTTAAGGTGTAAATGTTGAAACCTAGCACCAGGGGTAGAATGACTTCAATTCTCATTTGCTTTAATATAATATTTCAATTTTAGTGTTTTTAATGAACTCACTCACTCAAACAAGAGCTAACTCATTACAAGTCACAATGCACAACACTTGGTTAATTTAGTTTCTATTCCCTTCTCTCTTTGATGAGCGAGTCACTTTCCCACATGGTAGGCTTAATCAAATACACAACATCTATCCTTATCATGTTGCTTGTTTATGCAAACACTCCCACAAATAAATATCGAACACTTGAGCAATATAACTCATCTGTCATCTAATCAACAACAAAAGAAGAAAAAAAAGTGGTTTTGCTTTGACTCTTAAATTTTTTTCTCCTAAAACCCCCAACTTTACCTAAGATAAAGTCTTTAAACAAAAAATTCTCTAATGATGGTGTTAACCTCCACTTCTTCTACTTGTTTATTAGTTGTCTAAATCAATTGAATGGTGGGTGGTGTAACATGAATCCACGAATTAGGAGAAGTGTTGTCAAAAGTTAATCCAAATATAGATAAGCCCAAAACATTAAATTCCTCAAACCCTAAAAGGCTTCTCCAATCTTTCCAATATTCCAGAAGAGAGTTTCTAGTGTAAAGTATTCTTATTTTTGTTCTGGAGTGGTGGACAAGAAAAAGGAACCTCCAAAGGTGGTGGGCATTTATTCCAATTCACACTACTAAGTGCATCGCATGACCTCAAGACAATGAGACTTTGTAGACCTAATTACTGTTGGTCGTTAAATGAGTTGTGGTGTCCAATAGTCTCATAAAAATATTGTAATGTTTTGTGAAATGGATGTTTTCAATTTAAACAAAGCCTTCCTTCTGTACACCAATTGTACTTCAGTTGGTCAGACATCCATTCTCCTTGTGAGAGATCGCGGGCTCGAGACTCACTAGTTAGGATTTTGTGAATTTTCATCGGATTATTAGGAGCACATTTGCTCCGCCGTTGATAAGCCTTCGAGTATTGAATGCGGGCGCTTAGATGGACTGGACCAGAGCAAAGCGAAAGCGAAGTCTTCATGCAAGGTAGAGGCGATTGGGACCCAGAGTGAAAGCAAGGTCTCAATTGACCCAATTTAAAAAAAAAAAATCACTCCTCCTCCTTTGTTACTTTCATGATCATGCACTGTGATACTGTTTGTGGGTAGATTAGTGATTACATTACGTTTACAAATGTTCATAAGGCGTTTGTTTGGGGTTAAGTGTTGGTATTGGTGTTCATTATTAGGGAATTTTATTCATGCTTAGTACTATTATTGCATAGAGTAGGAGCAACAGAAGCCAAGGGGTGCAAAGAGTTGTAGTGGATATGGCAGAGGAAGATGTGAACCTCCAAAGAAAATGCCCACAGCTCCTCTACAACAACCGAATGGTAAGTCTCAAATGCCCACTTCCAATGTTTTAAAAAGCATTTTCGGTATTGAGGCGGTCATGTTTTTGCCATGCCAAGCTGCATATTGATTCATAACAAGGTGTAATCAAGGCTCCGACTTCAATATTTTGAAAAAATGATGAAAAAATTATATTCAATCTTTCAAAAATCAAGAAAATATGAAACAATCATCAGTGCAAGAGATAACATGAAACCAATCATGAAAGTAGTCGAAAGCGTTAAATTACTTCATCATTAATGTTGTTGTTGTTGTAGAATTTAACAATGAAATCGTTTTTGTAGCATTTAGCCTTTATGTGACATTATGGCATTACTAATTTACTGTATGATTCAAACTTAGTAAGTGGATAAGATAAGCATATAATTAAGTTTTGTGGTAAATGTGATTGATATATTGGTTAACAGTTAAGATTTAAAATACATCTAAAAATATTTGTAAACCAATCTTTCAAACTCATATATGTCAACAAATATTATATATTATC
>QNQO01004418.1:0-27821 GCA_003290165.1 Berberis thunbergii | reverse complement strand
CTTTAGTTGCTGGACCTGCACTTTCAGGCTTTACGAGTCGTGCCTTAATTGAAATATTTGATCCTCGTGATGGGCGATCTTTTCCATGCGTACAGTGGTGATGAGGACCTTATTTGATGTATCATCAGCTACTCCCCCTTAGTTAGTGAGCTCGCTTACGTAGCCACTAACTCTACGGCGGTTGGATTTCCGACTTCATCATTGCATCGCATTTAATGCCGTTAATAACTGTTGATTCGTTGCTATTCTGATCTCTCGTCTATCTTTTCGATCAACAATATTTTTAGGATTTCATTCAGCCATCATATCTCGGACATCTTCCCATTAGTAGTCTTTTTCATTGCCCAACCCTATAAAAGAAGGCGTGAGAGTTGTGTTTATTTTTTTTACACTATCTTCATTTTCAGAGTTTACTTTTTCTCTTCTTCTTTGTTTTCCTCTTGGCAAGACTTATTTCTCATGTCTTTTGTCAGGATGCTAAGTGGTGAGGCACTTGAGGTTTGCGAGGCGTTCTTCTTATCCAAGAAGGCGTCACAGACGACTTTGGAGAGTGTTTGCCATGACTTTTCGCTTCCGACTGACCTTGAGATTGTTTTGCCTAGGGACGACGAGAGTCCTTGTCGTCCAAGGCCTAGTTATATTGAGATGTATCTTGGTATGTTCCAGTCAGGTCTTAGGTTTTTGATCCATAGATCATCTAGGAGTACTTAGACATTTCGGTTCCATTCTCTCTGGGATTCCTTTGAGTACCAGGATTTTGCACTCTGTGGTGGGGCTTGTTGTAAGCAGTAATAATATGTGTTTTCTCTGTTCTCCCTTAGAATCTCAATGGCGATTACAGGGGTTGGTCCAGATACTGGTTTTATGCTTCCATTAACTCTAGCTACTTCAAGTTGAAAAATCGGCATATTATGTGGTCGTTCCGTGTGCCCAAGAAGTGGAAAGATCTGCACTTATTTGTAGAGGAACATGCGATCTGTGATCTTTTTAAGGCTTCCTCGAGTCGTTGTGGAGTCTTTCCTTGCTACATATGTTGTCGAGCATAGTGGCTTGGACACTATGAATGAGGCGGAGTGTGCGGCGCTTACTGAAGAATGAGCTACTAAGATCATTGCCCGTGCTTGTCGTGTTAGCATTGATGATGCTAAAATTGATGGAAAAGTGAGCTATGACAGGAGGATTACGGATCTCAATGCTTCTGTTAGCGTTGGGTGCTGGCTTGACCACTAAAAAAAGGAAACTCCCTAGGCCCACCAGCCCGTCGAAGCAACTGATGATAAGCCCTAGTCGTGTCCCAAATAAAAAACGGCATGTTGGTTTTGTTCATGGTGCTGGTCGGACTGCACATCGTCCGAGATCATCTGGAAAGGAAGATAGGAAAGAGGGTCGCCTTTCTGCTAAAAAGGTTGAGGAGATAAGTCAAGCTCTGAAGATGAGAATAAAATAGATGACCCATCCATTGGACGAGCGTGAGAAGTGCCTCATCTCTACTCATGACATGCCTGATTTTGTCAAGTGGTCTATTGATGACCCTCGTGTCCTCAACAATAAGATGTTTCAGCTTGCTATGGAGTGGTCGAAAGATCCAAATACAATGAAGACCATAGCTGACTTTGATTTCAATCCACTATAGGATTAAGAGGTTGTTGACCTTGGTCATAGTTCTAAGTCTCTTCCTCATTCTCATATTCATGTTGCTGACATAGCAGAGTTGCCTGCTTCTTCGCCTGCTTGTCCCACTTCTGCCATTACTGCCTTGAAAAGACATGGTAAAAGTGGTTTTTCTGTTGTCACTGATGTTACGATTGTTCTTCTGGCTACTGGGGCGGGGCTTCTGTTATTCCTGATCCCGAAGTCCTTCATCCACAGATTGGTTGGAAGGAACCCAACCTTAAAGACATCTGTATTAAATCTTATCAATGAATGGCATATGAGATTGGTTGAGAGGGCTCCAATGCCCACGTGACAACCTACTAGTCATCTCGGCCAGAGTTTCAAACATATAATGGAAGGGATGAATAACTTCACTTATGCTGGGTTGATGGAGTCTAACTACCAGGCTGCGCATGGTCAGGCGGCCTTTGTAGAGAGGAAGATGGCAAGACATGCATTGGAGTTTTCCCACGTTCTCCATCAGGTTGATGTGCTGAAAGTGCAGTATGCGGAATGGGAGAAGGCAGTTGAGACGACTCGGGCTTCGTTGAAGGAAGTGGAGGCTATCCGAGAGAAGTTTGCTGCTGAACTTGAAAACCTCAGAGACTGAGTTGAACAAAGTTTATGATTGGCTGGATGTTGTTGAAAATGAGTTGTCCGATAAGAAGGCTGGCCATGATGAAGCCATGTGTTTTCCTGTTGAGCAATCTGTTAGCCGTAAGGTTGCTAAGTAACGAGTGGTGCAATTAAAGGCTAAGCTTGCTACTGCTAAGTTGGACGCTTCTGCTAGGCTAGCCACTAATAAAGAAAAACTTGCATTATCCAAGAATGAGCTCGCAGCAGTCTAGGATAGATTGAAGATTGTAGAGCCTGCGAATTGGAAAAAAAAGGTCTTTGATGGTCGAATTGACCTCATCGATTTCATGGAGTCGGGGAGGGTCTCGATCTGACCAAATATCATGGTCTAACTGACCAGGTCTTTGAAGACTCTAATGATGAGGAATGTGTTCCGGATCCACCAAGTGATCTGGTTGATGAAGAACAATCGTCTCCTCTTCCGTCCGACCCCGCGCCATCATCTATTATTGTTAATGAAGAGAAAGCTTTGTCTCTTCCTGCTGCTGATATTAATGCTCAGCCTCCTCCAACTGTTCCTGCAAGTGATGCTCTGATTCTTTTTACTGTCTCATTTCCAACTATGGTATTTTCTTCCCCTGATGTAACTGAGTAGTGGATGTACTTCTACCTTCGAAAGCTCCATTCCTGTTTCTCAGGATTCTGGAACCATAATGAATGACAAATTATTTTTTGTTTATTCTTTCATGTATTTTTTGATAGATTGCGTCCTTGGAAATTGTCATAGTCGTATCTTGTCTAACGTCTAGACTTACCATGATATCTGGTCGTAAACAGTAGATATGTGTTGACTTCTTTTCAAAACTGTGTTGGTCAACCTGTTCTGGAAATGAGATTCATTGATCATCCCTGCAGTCATTAGACAATGAACCTCCTCGTTTATTGCTTGGTTGCATTCTGGGGCAACTAACCTTCTTTTCTGTCGGACTTGCCGCTTATCCAAATTGATTTGCAATCTATGAGTAATGATGGAGGGATCAATGCCCACCATGTCTTTCATCGTCTAGGCAAAATCGTCCTGGTTGTCTTTTAACAATTGGATCAGTTTCTTGGCTAGTTCTAGGTGAATTTTTGTGCCAATCTGAACTATTTTTTCTTTACTCTCCACCGTCCAGGTGGACTGTAGTTTTTTAGTATTTGGTCAACCTCTTGAACTGATTGGAGTTGTATTGTCTCTTGGGAGGTCGAAGTTCATTTGACTAGGTTGTTGCATTGGCTCTTATGGTCATGACTATAATTGCTATCTTGTTGGGGCTTTTATTCGTTTTGACGCGTTGTACGGAAGGCTTCGAATATCAAATCCTTGTCCGTAAATCTTGGATTGATCGCTTACGTGATCGATTTGATAAATATTAGCTTTCATGCATGCTTATTTGACCCTGTAGTAGTGTTTGCCTTCTCTTTCCCTTTAGACTGCTTATCTTTTAGCCCGATGAATTCTCCGAGTCGTCCTTTTTGGATCTTGTACTTGATTTCATCCTTCAAGTTGTAGCAGTCTTCAGTGTGATGTCTACGATCCTTGTCGAAAGAACAATACTTGTTCTTATCTCGTCCATTTGGTTCTCCTTGCATCTTGGGTGGCCATTTGACGTCCTTCAATTTCCCCTGGCCTTCAGGATATTTGTTCGATTTGTTTTCAAAGCCGTGAACAGTTTGTATGTTGTGTTGACCATTCATGTCTGGGTCTCTCGGATTGCAGCTTTTCGGGTTCTCGCCTATTTAACTTGGACATGCCATTAGTTCGATGCCTTTTTGATTGGCCATTCTCTTCTCAAGGCCCATCGTCTCTTTTTTTTTTTGCTTTCTTTTCCCGATTTGCTGGGGAGTGTCTCTTCTCGAATTCGTTCTTCTTCTTGGCGGTCAACATTTTTTTTAGGGTGATGTATTTTTTAAGTAGTCTTCAATAAAGGCATCATGTTCCTTAGAGGGTCCAGGTTAAGAGAGTTATAAAACGACCCTCTTTTTAACCCAAAAGTGAATGTGGTTATGATCGTGTCATCGCTGCATCCGTTGATCATAGTTAACTCGTCAGTAAACGAGTAACATATTCTCTGATAGTTTCTTCAGGCTTTTATTTGATGTGGAGTAAATAATGTGGGGTTTTCCTAATCCGCTGGCTGCCAATGAACCTTGTAATGAATGTAATAGCTAACGCATGAAAGGATTCTATACATTTGGGTTGTAGACTGTTGAACCAACTCGTTGCTGTAGACGTGAGGCTGGTTGGAAAGGTTTTTCATAGAATGGATTTTGTGCTTTCCTTCAATGCCATCATATGGTAGAACGTCGCACATGATCTGTTGGACCAGTAGTGCCATCATAAGCTTCGAACTTTGGAGGAGTTAACTTCTTTGGCAGAGGAGTGGACTTTTTTGGTAGAGGAGTTCTCATGAGTGCATTAGAGAATGACGATCTAGCCAACTTGTAAAGCACAATAGGATCTATGACTCTGATTATGAATGGAATTGGTGGAGGAATTACATTGCTCTAGGAGCCATTTTCTTGTGATTTACTACCTTCCAAATTTAGTCGTCGAAGTTCGGCAGGAACTTCATTGTTCTGCCAAACGTGGTTGGCGAAGTTCTATTGTGGTGGCGTTTGGACGTGGTCAGCATATTAAGCATGCTCCTGGGTGAGCTTGGCTACAACTTTAATTAGATAACCAATTTAGACCAAAAGCTGGTCCACACGGGGATCTGTTGCTGTACCGCCAAATGTTTGAGACTATTGGGCCACCATTCCACATTGTATATTGCATTACCTGGCATAGTTGGTTCTATCTATTACTGGATTTGGGAATGCCTTATTGGTAACTCAATTTCCATAGTGGAGGATTTGCTTTGATTGTTTGGTTGAGGGGTTTGTGGATGTTCCATTTGCTCTAACTTTTTTGTTGCCTGATTAGGGACTAAGGAAATTTCCAATTGTAAACTCTCTTTCAAAAAGGAAACTGCACTCCCCCATGGACGACGCCAAACTGATGGGTCAAAATAAGTTTCTAGAGATTTGATCTGGAAAATAAGGGTTAGATTGCCAAAGACCATCTTTTGGTGGTCGAAGGCCAACTCCGATGCTTAAGTCAGTAAATCTGTAGAAGAACTTAATGTCATGCCCCGATTTTCGAAGAAAACGAATCCTAAATTCCACATAGGATTCATCCGTTTCCCCCAAAACTGGGGACGTGAATTCAATAACAAATAAACTTTAGCAGCAATGACAAAAATATAGTTTAGAAAATAATAACAAACTAAAATTTATACAAAACTCCAGGAAAAACTGACGTCGCTAGCCCCACTAGCGAAACTCCCGTAACGCTGCTCAAAAGTCTCTAAACCTGAAAAGCTAATCGGCTACATTCCCAAAGGAATGTACCCAAGAAGCAAAAGCTCACTTGGGTCAGCAATAAAGCTGGTGTGAGTAATCTTCATCCCAAAATCAATAAAAATGCACGTGATAAACATCAAGCTAAAACATTACACAAACACACCAACAGGTAGTTCCTCAACGAGGCAAAAGTGTGATGCAAGAAAACACATTTCCAAGAATTTAGTTCCTCATTGAGGCCATCATATCATCATCCCAATTAAGTAAAAATGCATTTACGTATACTTACCCTATAGGAGTCGACTATGGCAAGTCTGACCTGCAGAAATATTAGTGGATTTGCCATCCTGCATGAAAAAGATTAGAAACAACATAAATGTAATTTATTCATTTTTATTTGAATTTGATTCATCTTTTTAACGGAATGATCACTTAGACGATACCACATTCGCACCACCTCCGTGCCGAACATACATGCCCGTATGCCTCTCTCATATAAAGGAGGACTACTCCGTCATCCATGCCCAAGTGGGGACATCACATATAGGCATGCATCGCGGATACCCCTAACTATATGAGTACCAAAAGCTACCCTTGGGCTATCAATGCGCATAAACTCACGTCACATTTTTTACGGATAAATATCAAAGCCTATTTTAGGCATACAAATTCACCTCATTTCCGTAAGACTAACCCGAAGGTTATTTTAGTTTTTCGAGTAAGAAATGGGTGCCCCAACTCTGCAAGACGACCCGCAGGTTATTTAGTTTCTCTAGTAAGAGAGGAAAATAATAAACAAAAGAGGTGTGGTAGTTCTAAGTGATACAAGTCAAGTGGTTTATATTTCCAGAAATCAAGGTTTACCAATATCATTTATTTTTGATAATTCAGAATTCCTCCACAATGACATTTTTTCATACTAAATCGATTCACAATGTATCCACCCACATGTTTTTTTGGAAAATGCATAGCTATTCATAATCATGTTTATATAACACGTGATCAAATACATTTTGTCATTCATAATGAAATCCACCACTTCCTTTGGGAGAATATAACCATTTCAAGATGCATACATACAGAGGAAACACCATAAATCTTAAATGGTCCTATATCAATAGAATCAATGAAACATCAAAACAAAACAAACCATTAGTGCCAAAATCAAACACTACTACACATAGTACTCTCCATATGAATGTGATTTTGGGAATAAAACATACATCTTAGTTTGGCAGGAAGTATCTCAAATGTTGAATCAACAAAGCCACTACATGCAATCTCCGAAAAGACAATTTCAATACATAAACATGAAAGTGCATGACAATCATGAGTGAACACTAACTTGCACCAAAGCAACCATCCAAATCCCAGTACAGCACACATAACTTAAGTTATTTGAAAACATCCACAAATTCCTAGTTAGCACCAAATAACTCCTTTGAGTATTTCCATACCATAAAGAGATATGGGATTTCCAATACCATTCACCCAAAATTGCATGTTTGCCATTTACAAACTAAGGTCCCCATTGTGACAAATCCATATGCACTTACGTGCATAATGCAAGTAACACATTGGTTTAGAAAACATAAAAAGGTATAATCCATCTTCACCACCTATTCACACATATCCAAGTAATGACAACACCTAAAACATAGCACAATTTACCCTGCCAATCACTACAAACTCAAGCTTTAATGATATACTGCTGCTTCAAGAAATTCCACACACTTCCATTAGTGACCCAAGTTATCAAATCATTATGTAATTGAACACTTTAACCCAATTAAATCTGTCACCTAAATGAAAATCTTCCACTTCTTCTAATTCATCAAATCTCAAAATTTTGTTAACTCTGATAGATTGCATCAGCAGTCAGGCTTGGACTATTTACTACACCAACTCAAAATATTTCCAAATTTTCATATCATAGGCTCTAATATTATACACAAAATTTCCAGTAAATCTTTGAACTTCCTAACCCAAATCCGTCAACTCCTACCAAATCAAATTCAACCAACTATACACTTCATGTTCATAGTTCAGTATCCAAATTCCCAATCCATAATCTATGTTCTTCAACATTGCAAACTAACCCAATTACAATCAAGATCCAAAGAAAATCCCTTCCATAGACAGAAAACTTGCAACACAATTACTTCACAAGGATCATAACACAATACATATCAAAAGCCTGAGCGATCAATTATGATCGGCATTTTACTAAAACAACACTTAAAATCAACCATTGCACAGTAATGCAAAAATTCAATATTTATGATTATTCGCATTCTGAATGGTTTAATGTACTTCGATAACCCCACTAAAAATCATAAAACCAAGGACTAGCTGTAAAATACCAGCAGAAAAAATGCCTTTGCAAATTGGGCAGAAATTCACAAAGCACAATAAAAAGGGAGTTTCCCATTAGACCTAAAACCCAACTTTCCTTCAAATGCACCAAGAAATTTGGATCCAATCCAACAGCCCCATCATGAATCAATCATTGAAAACACACACAAAGAATTCAGATTGATGAAGGCGAAAACTCACAGGTTAAAATCGCAACGATCCATGAAACAACCCTTCATAGTCAACGCCATTCACCACCAGCGGCTATACCAACAACAAACCTCGCACGTCACGCTCTGATTCAGCCCTTCAAACAACTCTTATTCAGCACTGAATTAGACCTGAAACAAACCCTGATTCAACCATTGAAATAACCCCCCAAATCAGACCTGAAACCAACCTCCGAATCAAAGGTGAAACACACAATCTAGTTTCGTCCAAGAAGCACCAAGAATCTCCGTCCATTGCACCATCCAAGCAGGCCCCGAGCCCCATGATACTGTAGCCACAGAAAAGGATGGGCACCACTTCTTCAACTTTCGTTCCCGGTTCTCCGAAAGGGAAGCTGGACATACAATTAAATGGGGGCCTGGATCATTGTCCAAGGTTTCAGCAGTGTTAGATATGTGATAGCCTGACCCAAGACCCATCTCATCCGCCAAGATAGCTCTAGCTATGTTCTTTCTGTTCAACAGAAGCAGAAAGTTGACACCAACAAGCTGGTAAGGTTTAGAACTGGCTGAAATTCCTGATTTTTCAGTCACACACCGCCTTCATTGATATCTTCCTGAGTCACAAATCTTACAGGAGAAGACTCAATTCTGCATATCTATCACAAGGCAGCACTCAAGAACCATAAAGCTCTTTCCTTAATCGGCCGATATCTTGGCGCCATTGTGCAGGGCATTACCAACAACATCCTCTTCTTCTTCTTCCTCCTCATCATCCTCCAAACCAACAAACTGAGTGTTGTCTTCTCTGGGAAGCTCACACACAAGTCCTCTAAATTATAAGTGATTTTACTATCTACAGGATCTTCTCCTCAAAACTGTCACTGATTTCCACAACTTCTTCCGAGCGCTTCCATTCGAAGTTGGGCTCTTCCACGAAAATGCACTCGCTTCATGTTTGATTGGAGACGAGAGAGAGAAAGAATTGCGAATTTTAAAACCCTAAAGAGAAAGTAACATGGATTTGTGGTTTGTTCTCTAGGGTTTAGGGGTTTTATACTATGGGTGGTTATTCACCCTCACTAAAATTCTGAGGGCACCCACCCTTTAACTCACCAAATAAACCTTAAAATTTTGAAACCTGAATTTAATTACATGTAACCCTATTTTATTTCATTCAAAATAAAATAAATTAGTTTTAGAAATTCAGGGGTTGTTACACTTAATTTGATAGAGTTTAGTTAAAATTGCTACCTTTGTCGAATATTTCATTTACCTTATATAATGTCTGTAATTAATTCTCTACGTGATTTAAGCATATGGACGTGATGAGGGGCGGTTATTTGTAACAGTCTCCTCCTTCATTGAGATACGTCCTTGGGGAGTGATTCCCATCATGACTCATCTCCTCGCAACGTGTCTTCTTTCAGGGAGAAACTTGTTGGGTCTAGATTCCGACCTCTGATTACGAATTGTTCTAAATGGGCCTTTTTGGGCTTTAGTTGTTGGACTTGCACTTTCGGGCTTTACGAGTAGAGCCTTAACTGAAATATTTGATTCCTAGTGATGGGTGATCTTGCCATGTGTACGGTTGTGATAAAAGCCTTATTTGATGTATCTCGGATGGCATAACTGATTTGATTTGAAAATAGCTGCATACAAATTTTATCCAGGTCCTTCTTCGGAAAGATTTTATTTGAATGATTGTTAAATTTCTCAAATAAATGAAGTGAGAAGGTGTTGTTTAGTAAAGTTGTCAAGCATGTTTTTACAGTTTAATTTCAGTTTTGTACGTATGCCTTGCCTTATTTATCCCAAACGTTTGATGAAGTTATGATTTTTTATCAGACCTACCATTAGAAGAAAAAAGCCATATTGGTAGTTCAGTTAAATTGATTGTATTAGTTTTTTTGATCAAACTACCCTATCTATTTTCGACGATGATGTACTCACGTTACACCATGTGGTTGGATTGGCAAGTGGTGGGTCTGAAGTGAGGATCAAATAATGCAGAGCCGTAGAGGAGCTCGTGGTGTGTGGCAAGAAAATTATGAATAATAGTTTTCATTCACAAAGTGGTTGTTTTTCCCTATTTAAGAAGCTGATAGCTTGTTTTTTTTTTGTTCTGAATAGACTCAGAAGTCTTAATAAGAAGTGAGACACTTTAAAAAGATTGTTTGTTTTAGTTATAATTAGAAGTTGAAGCTCTTCATTGGAGTAAGCACCATGGGGGTGCTGATCACTTAGCACTGAGTGCTTAATGGAAAATTTATTACATAATAACCTCACAATAAATTCGTAATGATTGTTGCTACCCTCTCATCTACCAATCATCCCCTATTTTCTCCTCCCCATCTTTATCATCCCGGTAGTGCATCCACCGTCGCCACCACCCACTCTGGCCTCCCCTCCACCTCTTCTTCTTATTCCTATTTCACTTTCTCATCCTCTTTATTGAAAATTTTATGAGGAATGGAGAAGGATATTGTCATGGTCGGACCCACTAAGGGCGGGGTGGGGGGGGGGGGGGGGCTCAACTTTAAAAATGTTTTTTGTATATATACTTTAGTCTTAAAAAATCAATTATATAATTTAGAATACAATATGATAATTGTTTGTACAAATGTTTAACTATGTCTTTGTTGGTGTAGTGGTTGGAAGTTTATTATTTTTAGTAAAAGATCCAAATCCGATACTCTTCGAGTGCATTTTTATTTTATTTTCAATGCAATTTTATTAGTAATTGCAAACATTAAAAAATGTTTAGTTTAAAAAATTTATTAACATTAAAGAAATAAATTGTTTTTTTCACAAGTGGTATAAAACCTCCAACAAAAAAATATTTAAAATTAATATCTAAAATAATAACTATAGAATTCAAGGACAATATATACCATTAGCCAACTCGAACAAAGTTTGAGCCTCATATAAACTAGTTTTTTCTATGAAATTGTATTATGATCATATTAGGTTTGCAAATTTCAATTTTTTTTAGCTACACCTAGATATATATCATAATTATTTTGTGATATTAGTTATATATTCTAGTTATTATGCACGTTTGCTCCTTGCTAAGGTTATCGATAGTGACCTTATTTTGGCTTAAAATTAGACTACACTGAATCCAATTTAGTATATGCAATGTATTTTCTAGTTCTATTTTTTTTATTAGTTACTAGCTTAGGTAGAAAAAAATTGACTTTACCATTGATAACTACTACTAATAAGTATTTTCCATTTCACTCCCCCTCGACTAAAATCCTGGGTCCGCTCCTGGATATAGGGTGATTTCTAGTAGTTAAGGAAAATGACATAGGCATTTGTTGAGGTTCAATCGTTAAGATCACCTACCCAATCAACATTTGCAAAGGCATAAAGGGGCCGATGAGGGTTTTTGCAAAGCATTAACCCATAATCAAGAGTCCCAACAAGATAGCAGAGCAATCGCTTAACAACGGAACAATGAAGTGTTGAAGGACAGTGCATCCATCTTTATCATCCTGGTAGTGCATCCACCATCGCCACCACCCTCTCTGGCCTCCCCTCCACTTCTTCTTCTTATTCCTATTTCACTTTCTCATCCTCTTTATTGAAAATTTTATGAGGAATGGAGAAGGATATTGACATGGTCGGACCCACTAAGGGCGAGGGGGGGGGGGGGGGGGCGCTCAACTTTTAAAATGTTTTTTTGTATATATACTTTAGTCTTAAAAATCAATTATATAATTTAGAATACAATATGACAATTTTTTATACAAATGTTTAACTATGTCTTTGTTGGTGTAGTGGATTGGGAAGTTTATTATTTTTAGTAAAAGATCCAAATCTGATACTCTTCGAGTGCATTTTTATTTTATTTTCAATGCAATTTATTAGTAATTGCAAACATTAAAAAATGTTTAGTTTAATAAAAATTTATTAACATTAAAGAAATAAATTGTTTTTTACAAATCGTATAAAACCTCCACAAAAAATATTTAAAATTAATATCTAAAATAATAACTACAGAATTTCAATGAAATATATACCATTAGCCAACTCGAACAAAGTTTGAGCCTCATAAAACTAGTTTTTTCTATGAAATGTATTATGATCATATTAGGTTTGAAAATTTCAATTTTTTTAGCTACACCTAGATATTTATCCTAATTATTTTGTGATATTAGTTATATATTCTAGTTATTATGCACGTTTGCTCCTTGCTAAGGTTATCGATAGTGACCTTATTTTTGGCTTTAAAATTAGACTACACTGAATCCAATTTAGTATATGCAATGTATTTTTCTAGTTCTATTTTTTTATTAGTTACTAGCTTAGGTAGAAAAAAAATGACTTTACCATTGATAACTACTACTAATAAGTATTTTCCATTTCACTCCCCCTCGACTGAAATCCTGGGTCCGCTCCTGGATATAGGGTGATTTCTAGTAGTTAAGGAAAATGACATAGGCATTTGTTGAGGTTCAATCGTTAAGATCACCTGCCCAATCAGCATTTGCAAAGGCATAAAGGACCGATGAGGTTTTTGCAAAGCATTAAACCCATAATCAAGATCCCAACAGATAGCAGAGCAATCACTTAACAACGGAACAATGAAGTGTTGAAGGACACTGCATGAATTGAGGACAACTAATTGATGGCAAAAGAAACATGCCGGTCGTGTCAGGCAGAAATATTGTAAGGACCCAAGAGCTTGGCGTTATAAGGTGCATCAGCAGGTGGAGAACCATCAGATATTTTGAGAAATTTAGTGAATGCAGTAGAGTGATGATGATATCATCAACATAAACCAATAGATAAAAACCGAGGTGGTGGAATGCAACATGAATAAGAAGGTCTATGAGTGAAGAGTTGATAAAGCCTTTAGAGAGAAGAGAGTTTGCTAAGTTCATGGTACCAAGCACGAGGAGCTTGTCGAAGCCCATAGATAGCCTTCCGCAACCTACAGACATGATTGGGAAGGGCGGTATTGTTGAAGCCAAGAGGATGGTCCATGAACACTTCATCAGATAAGGAGCCCTGCAACAATGCATTATTCACATCTAGTTGGCGAAGAGGCTAACCATTAGTCACAAAAAACAAGTAATAATCGAACAGTGGTAGGTTTGACAACAGGACTGTAGGTTTCAGAGAAATCAACTCCGAGTCGTTCATGAAAACCTTTAGCCACTATACGCGCTTTATAACGAGCTATTGACCCATTCAAATGCCTCTTTAATCCTATTGACCGACTTTGCACCCAATAACATTTTGTGTGGGGGTTCGGGGAACAAAGACCAAGTATGGATGGAAAGTAAGGCGTTATATTCATCACTCATGGCTTGACCCCATGCATGATGTTGTTGGGCTTGTTTGAAGGTTCGATGTAGGAGCGATGGTGGTTATGTTAAGCTCAAGTATGTGTTTTGGATTGGTGATATTATTACGTAGCCTATTATTATAAGGGTGAGGTTCGGCGATGATGGGAGAAAAATGAGATGATATAAGAGAAGAGTCATTTACCTATGAAGAGTTGGAAGCATCCTAAGATTGAGGCATGGAGGAGGAGCCCCGAGGATGAAGAAATGTATTACAGAAGGGAAATGTATTTTCCACAAAAATCACATTTCGAGATGGGAAAAGTTAATGTGTGGAAAGATCAAGACAGAGATATGCACGATGAGGAATTGAATAGCCAACGAATACACAAGGACGAGATCGAGGTTCAAGTTTGTGAGAGGTGTAAGGTTGTAACCATGAGTAACAGAGACAACCAAATATTTTTAAGGACGAATAATTTGGAGACTGCTTGAAGAGATGAAAGAAATGAGATTTGTTACCAGTGACCGAAGAAGGCATTTGATTGATGAGATAAACTACAAGTTGAAATGCTAAGGACCAATATTTTTAGCGGAATGGATACATGATGAAGCAAAGTGAGTGTAGTTTCAACAACGTGACGATGTTTACGCTCAGCAGTGCCAACATGTTTAGGGGTATGAGGCGGGGATTTGAGATGTTGAATTCCCAACCCGAGAAAGAAAATGTCTTAGGCCACTAGCTTCACCACTTCCATCTGTATAAACAGTTTGAATCGTTGTAGAAAATTAATTTCAACAAGAGATTTAAATTGTTCAAAAACGGGAGTAACATCAGATTTATTTTTGATAGGATAAAGCCATGTATATTTTGTAAAACAATCCACAAAGATGACGTAATAATGAAAATTGTCAAAAGAGACGAGGGGAGCAGATCCCCAAATATCCATAAAGAGAATTTCTAGAGGTCTAGAGCATTTTAATGAAGAATCGCAAATGGAAGTTTGTGGCTTTTATTACATAAACATGCATTGCAAGGATTTAGAAAAAGAGTGAGATTTAGATAATGGTTATTTATGAGAAGCAATAATTTGATGGAGGGTTTTTTAGGATAGGTGACCAAGATTGCCAGAAGCTAATGATTGGAAAGGGAAGGTTGGATGCGATCGCCGTGAGGGATAAGTGTCATGGTGAGGAAGATGGTTTGGTCATTGCAGTTGGCCACTCATAGACATTTCTTCTACTCCGTCCTCGTACCAAGGATGCCCCCGTAATGAGATTCTTCACAAGAAAAAAATCAGGGAAAAATTCAATAGATGTGTTATTGTGAGAACAAAACTGAGAAATGGACAAGAGATTTTTCTTAATGTTAGGTGCACACAAACATTATTGAGTTTGAAAATGGAATCACAAAATTTAAGAGTAGCAGATCATGTATGAGTGATAGGGATTCTATTATCGTTTCCAACCATGATATCTTTATTACCACCATACTCAGAGTGAATAGAGAGGTTCTGCACGTCTGAAGTAATGTGGTGAGAAGCTCTGGAGTCAACTATCCAGCCCAACTGATTGCCAAGAGTTTCATGAGTGGTGAAGTTGACTTGCGGCCGGTTGGAATGTAAGGGACGTGAGCGACATACTTTTGCAACAGACCAGGCTTATCACATAGTTGACATACAACTCGAGGTTGATTCCCGTTGAAGGTAGGTTTCCAATTCTGATTTGAAAAGAATCCTCGAGTGTGAGCTATTGGAATGGTTTTGGCTTCCATGAGAGTTTTGCTGGAATTGATTACCGTTGTGCCTGTGATAGTCATTGTTGTTTCCTCCATAGTTTGACTGTTTTTGAGCAGCATTGTAGTTGTTTCTGTCTTTCTTGTTATGTTGTTTTTGTGAGAATTGAGCAATGATGAAAGAGTCTTCTTTGATCGAATCTGAGCGCTTGAGGTTGGATTCATAATCTATAAGCTTTTCAACTAATTCTTCGAAAGATATGGGTGACTCTCTTGCACGTAATGCAGCTTTGAGTTCTTTGTAGTCATTGGTGAGACCATTGAGCGTAATGAACTACGATTGCTCCATCACTCAATTCATGCTCAATCATAGCAAAGTCATCAATAATAGTTTTAACTGATTGCATAAACTCATAAATACTTTTTCCTTCTGGACTAACCTTGCTGAGAGAGTCCATGAGACCAATCATCCGAGTATGGGAGTTGTTGGCATAGGTAGTTTTGAGTTTGTTCCAAGCCTCCTTGGCATTTTTGCAACGAGATACGAGCGGCCCTGCCGGTCCAGTGACGGTTGTTTGAATGGCAAGGATCAATAGTCGGTCTTGACGAATCCTTGTTTTGTATGTTGGATCATCGGATGGTGGGCACGGATGAGTTCCATCCACAAATCCCATGAGATCATACCCAAGGAGAAGGTTTGTCATCTGTGAGCTCTACATTGAGTAGTTTCCGCCTTTGGTAAGTTTTGGGGAATAAGAGTAGATGTGTTGATTGAAACAACTTAAAAGAGGGAAGGTGTCAAAGAGGGATTTGCATTGTTAGGCATAACTGTGACTTCGTTTGATTGAGTCATCATCATCATCAAAGCCCATTCCTGAGATTTTCGGGTCGGCTACATGAATTTTGGTTCTCCAAGCAATGCGATCTTCCCACATTTCCTCACCTAATCCAAGCTCAATGATATCATCATTCACCGTCTTCATCCCAGTTTCAACGGTCGTCCCCTCCGTCTACACCCTCCATTAACTTGCCAATCTAAACATTTTCTAATTGGCGCCGTGCTTGGTCTCCTCCGCACATGACCAAACCAAGTTAAACGTCTTTCTCTAATTTTTTCCTCTATGGACGTTACACATAAGTATCTCCTAATTCTTTCATTTCTAATTTTATCCTTACGAGTTTTACCACACATCCACCTTAACATACGCATTTCTGCTACTGCCATCCTATGCGTATGTTGTCCCGTAGTAGCCCAACATTCTGAACCATATAGCATGGCTGGTCGAACAATGGTCTTATAGCATTTCCATTTTAGCCTTGCAGGCATCCTTCTATCGCACAATACTCCTGACGCCATTCGCCATTTCAACCAACCAGCTTTAATCCTGTGGTCTACATCTGCTCCAATAGCCCCATTCTTTTGAATTATAGACCCTAGGTATTGAAAAGCCTCACACTCCGGGACCTCGACACCTTCGATCTCAATTGCATTACTTATCCCTCTTGGTTCACACCCAAAGTTGCACACTAGATACTCCGTCTTCGAACGGCTAATTCTAAAACTTTTACTCTCTAAAGCCTCCTGCCACTTAACTAATTTTTGACCTAAACCTGCACTAGTCTCATCCATCAAGACAATATCACCTGCAAATAACATGCACCAAGGTACATCTTCTTGCAGATGTCTCGTCAACTCATCCATGACCAAAGCAAAGAGATATGGACTTAACGCCGACCCTTGATGTAGTCCTACTGTCACTGGAATTCACTAGACAACCCACCTACTGAGCGAACACTCGTTACAATCCCTTCATACATATCCTTAATGATATCAACATAACATTGAGAAACCTTCTTCCTTTCAAGCACCCACCAAATTAACTCCCTGAGGACCCTATCATATGCTTTCTCCAGATCAATAAAAACAATATGCAAACTCTTACGTGCCTCTCGATATTTTTCTACAGTTTGCCTAAGCAGGAAGATGGCCTCCGTAGTAGACCTACCTGGCATAAATCCAAATTGATTCTCTGAAATCGTGGTTAAACTCCTAAGTCTTTGTTCTATAACTCTCTCCCAAAGTTTCATCGTATGACTCATAAGCTTTATCGCTCTATAGTTCGAGCAATTCTGGATATCCCCTTTGTTCTTATAAATTGGTACCACATAGAAGCTTAGGACTCTGATACCATAAAGAAATGAAAAGAATGAATGTGAAGATTTATTGAATCAGTTTATATACAAGTCTACCAAAAATACAAAGATTGTCATGATTGTAAGAATCATGAAGATGATTTGCTGCTAGGAATAATGGAGATGATTTGTAGCCAAGAGTTTGTCTGATACATGATTATATCTGCAGCCAAGAATCAGTCCACATACGTTTTATTTTTGTAGCCAAGAATCATTGAGAGGATTATGGCTTATCAAAAGCACCATGAGAATCTCTGAAAAATTAGGTCGATGGGCCGATGAGAGACCATCCTTGCATTAAGCCCATAAGCTCACCCAACCGCTAGACCATGAATTATGAAACAAAACTCAAATGGCCTCTAGGAGGTCGGCCAACTAATAGCATAAGCTCCCTCTTGTATAACACCTTGCGATGTTCTATAAAAAGAGGGACCTTCCCTCAAATTTGTCTACTCTATTGTAGATGGTGCTAAGAGCTTTTTGACAGAGGCAATTCTCTAACTAGGGAACCCTGCGATTATTGGAGATGGTCTTAAGAGCTTCAACAGAAGCAATTCTCTAACTAGAGGATCTATACTGTTATTGGAGATGGTCTCAAGAGCTTCTTTCTATAGAGCAACTCTCCAACTAGGGGACCCTGCGGTTATGCATCACTGTTATGTGTTCTCCGACCCTGTCAATAAGGACCATTACATTTACTGTAGATTACGAAACTCCCTACTATACAAGAAATTGGCCGTTAATCCAAGCCATGCATTTTGGGCAACCTTAATTTTTCAGGCAGCAACAAATATGGCGCATTATTTTCTTATCGAGTAGGCCAGCGTTTCTAATGGAAGGTGCACACAATGTTAATGTTGTGGACTCTTTGCTGACCCATCGCACCACATACCACGTGTGGGCAACTTCGAAAATTTGGAGAATTATTGGAAGAAACCAGACATACCACGTTTTTCCCGGCCACACAAACAATGGGTCAACAGAAAGAAAGAAAAAAAAAAAAAAAACCCTCCAGCTCTCGTTTGTTTCAAACATATAAAAAAAATTGTGAATCAAAAGAAATCATACAAACACCAACTTTATCTACGTTGATCCTTAATTTACAAAGGAATCTGAAATATATTGTAAGAAAAAAGAAAAGAAAAACCCAATGCAATTCAATTAAATCAATCTATGTTTATTTCTATCAAGATTCAAAACAAGAAAAATCCAAGAAGAACAAATTCTATCTATTTTTCTATCCATATTTAACAAGGGATCTTGGATGTAAACCACTCCATAACATGTAGAGGGGCCTTAACCAATTCCAAAGCTATCTCCACCAAGATTGTCACACACAAGCAGCATGGACATATACAAGTCAACAACAATCTGCACAAACCCAAAAGGATACAATTGAGAATCAAAGGATCAAAACAAAAGGGGTCTTTTAAAAGAGAAGGAAAAACTTACCCAACAATCCAGACGAATACACCAATGATGGAGACAAGAAGGGCTAAGAAAGCAAAGGGGAGACCCAAAAGGAAGCCCAGAGGCCTACAATCATCACAGCAGCAACACATCTTTTCTTTCTTACTCTGATGATGCTTTTGCTTTAGAGGGTGCTTTGAACATATGGATGTGGAGACTCACAACAATTTAAAGAAAGATGTATCTATTTGTTTATTGTGTTGTATGTATGTGTGAGAGAGAGAGAGTGGAGTTTGGTTTGCCTGGCTTGCTTGCTTTGCTTTGTTTTTTCCTTTCACCTAATGTCAATGATGGATGAATGTTTGTTTTTATGAAGCTTCTATACAGAGAGAACAACAACAACAATGCGCCTTATCAAAAGGGTCATATAAAAAGAGAGTTTTGCTACAGAGCGAGGGAGGGAGCGAGGTAAAGGGGCG
The DNA here is from genome assembly GCA_003290165.1 of Berberis thunbergii. Taxonomy (NCBI): domain Eukaryota; kingdom Viridiplantae; phylum Streptophyta; class Magnoliopsida; order Ranunculales; family Berberidaceae; genus Berberis; species Berberis thunbergii. The sequence goes on along the minus strand of QNQO01004418.1, from coordinate 8,569 downwards.
AGAACTACCCATCCGTCTCGAGATAAGTGCATCGGATTTTAGATTCACAATAAAACTTATCTCGAGACAGATGGATGGCTTAGACCCATCCCTCGCTCCCTTTCCCTCGACCCCTCCCTCGACCCCTAGAATTTTTCATAAAAAGCGGAAGAAAGTGTAATTTTTGCTGAGAAATCAAAGTTGACATGTGTGAGAAAAGTGTGGTAGTGGACCAAGAACAGTAACTGCACCCACACCTGTACGCGATGGATAGAGATAATTGCGTACAAAGCTCATTCATGAATAAAGAAAATCACTCTCCATACCATCCATGACATAAGATTGAGCCTAGAATTCTTGATACATTGGATCCAATTGATCATTTTTAGTCAAAGAATGGCGTCTCTGGATTTCTAAAATGTAGACATTGCACAAAACAATTGAGATATGTCACAATTATTAGCATAAGATTAGGTGCAAATATGGTCACCAAAGCGAAAGGTCAATATCTTGCAAATTAAGGACTTTTTTTAATCTTGTGCTATTTTTTATAAACAAAAATATATTATGATTGTGTCAATGTTGCTTATACATACACGACAAACTTTCCGATAGTAATGTTTAGATAACAAATAATTCAGGAGCATCAATAATCCAATAATCCAAATTTTCAATGTTCAATAACCATTCAACACGTTAGACTTTTAGATGGACTTTCAGCCAGAGGTATTTCTCTGTTGCTTGGGGCTCAAATGGTGTTCCACATCACTTTCTACCTTGGAATATCAAACATTGAGTGTGGTGTATAGAAACGCAAAAAAATTAACAAAATTCTAACATGCCAACTAAAAGTTGGACAATCTATAATTTAAAACACTAAAAAAATGGTAATGTATTATGCACATACATATTGATGAACTGGTAGAGCCATCCAACCCTGCAAGCTACAATGGACACATTGAAGATGTACTTCCATCTTATAGTTCAAAGGCTGCATAAAGTTCATAAGATTTATTAGCCATTTATGTTGATGGTGTGATGAATCCTTCACTAACATACATGAACTCCCAAAATAAAGTCTTTTGTTTCCCATATACAAAGGAAAGGCCTTGTACACTATACATAGTAATAATATTGTCCCTTATTAGAGAGTCAATCATCTCCTTATAAACTTTTGCGACAACTTTTTCTTACTTGACGTGAGATTATTCAAGCCAACACTTTTTCAACAAGATTTCATCACAGTTGCAATCTACTAGAGTAGGAAGGGAGTTCTCTTACTCATCAGGAATTGCTATTCAAACTTGAGTTTTGTTTCTCCACAGAGATGATGCAAGCAAGCCAGTCATAGACCTGTAAATAAAGTGACTTCAATATTCCTTGGTTGCAGTAGAGATCCATTTTAAGAAGAGGCCGGTGAATCCAACATTCTTTTATAAAACATTCCAATCTCCTGAATCGAATACCTCTGAAGGGTGTTCAGTCTTATTCAGCGGCTTGTCCACCTATGACTTGTCTACCTATAAAGAGATGCATCAATCTCAGAAACCTCTATTGGTCAAACATACTGGTTTTAGATAGCTAATCAAAAACAAATTCGGTCACCAATGACGAGGTATTCCAGCGTCGTCTCGATCTGAATGGTTGAAGGGGCACTTTACTTCAACACCATACTCCTTCAGCAAGTCTACAACATATTCAGATATGTAGGTAGGTATAACATTCTGTTCATCTTAAAGAATTGAGCTCTCTGAAATATTCTGCTCACCTTCAAAAGTGTTGCAAGGTACTCGACCCGTTTCATTGCATACAGAGACAAACCAGGAAACACCTACTGTCACATGTGCAACTTCCTCAACAGCGATCCTGGCCACGGTGTTTGAAGCTCTTTTATCTCCAAAACCTATTAACTTTTGCACTAGACGAGGTCCTGCATCAAGTACTCTGGCTTCCTGAAGAAAATTAAGTGAACACCCTTAGGAACGATTATATTGTAACAATCAATTTACTATGAGAAGACAACCTAAGAAAAACGAGGTGAATCGAGAGTATTAAGGTTCATGAGTTGTATTACATTGTTGAATAATGAAGGAGAGTATTAAGGTTCCTCAGACAATCAAATCTGCAGAGTTCCAATAGGAATATATAAAAGGTCGTATGAAGCATTGAAGCAGGTTAAAAACAAGAGCACGTTCAAATGATAGGTTGACAACACTCTGAAATCCCTTTCAGATACTGCACTACATTGACAAGGTGTTACGGAAGTTATAAACACAAAAAATTCCCTGGCTTTATGATATTCACATAATTATTACATAATATACCTCTTAATTTATATATGTTAGTGTTTCGATTATTATATTCTATTTTAGTTATGTCATTTTCATGTTTTTGTAGGAATTTGAACGTAAACGATGAAATCGCATTAAGGTGGCAATTTGAAAATGATCAATTGGTTTGGTTCAAATGGCGGTACAAAGTAACGAGTGACAAGTCGAATATCACATGCCTAAACCTTACCAAAATAAACCAAATTCACTTATTACCTAAGCCCAAGTCCGAAAGTTAACCTAAAGCCCAAACCCAACTTAGGAAAGTAGAGAAAACCTATTTAGAGTCTTCATATCTCGCCTTTCTAATGGAGGCTCCCCTTCCACGTTCCTCTACCCCTTTTCTCTTCTTCCATCCACCAAACCAGTCCATCCTGCCGGCGATCCTCGCTCGATAGGAGGACCGACAATGCAACCACCTCGCCAACCACCGTAGCTTCTTCCCTTCGTCTTCAACCAACAACCAACGCATCACCACCAGATCACGTCCCTTTTTTCCTCTCTCGCAGCGCACCAACAATCCACACACGGCCACCGGCCAACACACCCTCACCGCCATCGCACTCGTCGTCCCTGTCGCAAATCACCATAACACCACCGCCCACAACGTCCCCTGTTCCTATCTCTTTCTCCTCCCTATTCTATCACGCCAAATAAAACATTAGCCGCCACCTCGCCTTCCTTCCCTCATTCACCTCTCTCTCTTACAGGGACAAAATAAGATGAAGGAGAAGCAACAACGAACCAACAGACAAACCACCGCACTTCATCTCCCCCGTTCTCTTCTTTCGTTCATCTCTGTTCGTAGCTCTCTCTTGTCCTTCTCCCGTTTCTCTCTCTCGTCTCTACTTGTCCTTGTCTTCCTTCCATGAGCCACTAATAGAGACCTTGACCTTTTGATTGGAGATCAAACAACCTAGATTCTTTGACTGGGGTCATCCACCAATAAATTAAAATAAAACTTGTATTGCTTGCCTAAACTCTATTACATCATATGTATTTTAACTGAAAGCAAATTAATACTTCCTAATTGCATTCAAACCTAATTCTAATCAAACAATTACTCCTAATTCAAAACAAGCTAATATTCCCTAAATAAAATATTGTTCTAACTAAGACATTCTAATCTCAAGTAAATAATAATAGGATTGGCATCCTAACATCCCACGCCTCCTGAAACAAGGGTTGTCCTCAAGCCTGAAAATCTGGAAAACATACACGAAACTGCTCGTAGTCTTCCCAAGTAGATTCCTCCACAGGACGGCCGGTCCACTTAATAAGCCAGCGTGTAACGGGCTTATTATTGCGTTCAAATAATTCTCGATCAAGTAGTTTCTCCGAGACCCATGAGGGTTCATTGGAAAAAGTAGGTAAAGTTGGGTCCGAAGTAATACCATTACCTAACTTCTTCTTTAAAAGATAAACATGGAAAATGGGGTGGATACGAGACGTAGCGGGAATATCAAGTTTGTAAGCCACAGAACCGATCTTTTCAAGGATTCGAAAAGGCCCATGAAACTTGGGAGAGAGCTTAGAGTAATTCTGAGATGCAGCAGTGGATTGTTGATATGGTTGCAGTCGTAAGAAAACCCAATCATTAACTTCAAAATGGGGCTCAATGCGCTTACCATCAACATATATTTTCATATGGTTCTGAGCCTGATGAAGCTTATCCTTGAGAACTTGCAGAGTGCGATCACGGTCCCGTAAAGCAAGGTCAACGACATGAACCACGGTGCTACCAAGTATATAGGTTGAGATCTTCACAAGGGGCCGACTATAAACAGCTTCAAAGGGAGTCATTTTGATTGCACTATGATATGTAGTATTGTACCACCATTTTTCCCAAGGTAACCATTTTGTCCAACGGCTAGGATGATGATTAGCAAAACATCGAAGACAACACTCTAAGGTACGATTGGTAACTTCATTCTGACCATCAGTTTGGGGATGATAGGCTGAACTACGACATAATTGAGTATCTTGGCATCTCAAACAAGGCCTCCCAAAAGTTACTTAAGAAAACGAATCACGATCGTTCACAATAGAATGAGGCATACCATGGAGGCGAGTAATATCCCGCACAAAGACTTCGGCAACTAAGGTTGCGATGTAAGGATGAGCCAAAGAACTAAAGTGCGCATACTTGGATAGACGATCAACAACAACCAAAATCGTAGATTTGCGATTGGACATTAGTAATCCATCAATAAATCCACAGAAATAATCTAACAAATATCGTCGGGTATTGTTAAGGGATTAAGCAACCCAGGAGGAGAAAGAGCTTCACTTTTATTTTGTTGGCATATATCACAATGAGAATAAACAACTTTACAGCAGCTTTCATACCAGGCCAGTAAAAATTATGCTGAAGACGTTTATATGTGCGGAGAAAACCGGAATGGCCCCAGTAGGCGAGGAATGGAACTCATGTAAAAGTTTAGACACCAAGATGATGATGGAACTACCACAAGTCAACCTTTATAGCGAAGAATACCATGCTCATATGAATAATGTGGTCGACGAGATGATTGTTGACAACTATCAATAATAGTACGCATGGAAGGATTGAGGTGACACTCCCGGCTAATTTCATCAACACTGAAAATGTCGGGGAAGATAGAGTCAACAAAGAACTGTTGGAAGGCAAGCGAGAAAGTGCATCTGCAGCTTGATTGACGAAACCAGAATGATAAATGATTTCATAGGTCATATCCAAGTAATTTAGAAGCCAGTTTTGTTGTTCAAGAAAGGAAAGTCGTTGGTACATAAAATATTTGAGACTACGATGATCTGTATAGATTTTGAAGTGCCGACCCAGGAGATAAGGCTTCCATTTCTGTACTGCAACAACAATAGGTAACATTTCTTTATCATAGATGGACATGTTGAAATTGTGTCCAGAAAGACCTTTTACTGAAATACGCAAGGGGACGACCTCTTTGCATAAGTACCACACCAATGCCACCATGAGACGCGTCACATTCAATATAAAATTCAGCATTGAAATCAAGAAGAGCTAGTACGGGGGGGGGGGGGGGGGGGGGGGGGGGGTAAGAAGTTAAGGCCATTTTAAGAGCAAAAAAAGACTTGGAGGCATCATCATTCCAGATAAAAGAATCTTTCTTTAATGATTGTGTCAAAGGATATCTTACCATAATTGCGAACAAATTTACGGTAGTACCGGTAAGTCCAAGAAACCCACGAAGATCCGTCAAAGAAAAAGGACACGGCTAGGAGACAACACTCGTAATTTTATCATCGTCAATTGCACACCAAGCCCTGAAATAGTATGCCCAAGATACAAAATAGAGGATTGAGCAAAAGATCACTTGGACGCTTTCGCAAAAGCTTATGAGTTGTGCAATAACCCAAAGACAATAAAATGATGGTGAAGGTGATTAGAGAGTGAGGCATTATACACCAATATATCATTGAAGAAAGCTAGGACAAACTTACGCAAGTGAGGATGAAAATTTTCATTCATAAAACTTTGAAAAGTGGTTAGGGTATTGCTCAACCCGAATGGCATACTAAAAACTCATAGTGACCATCATGTGTGCGAAAAGCTGTCTTGGAAATATCCTGTTCATAAACCCGAATTTGGTGATAACCTGAGCATAAATCAAGCTTAGAAAACACCGATGCGCCGTGCAGTTCGTCCAATAATTCAACCACAATCAAATTGGAAAGCGGTCCTTAATAGTGATTTTATTAAGGGCTCGATAGTCAACACACATGCACCAAGAACCATCCTTCTTTTTAACCAAGAGAACCGATGAAGAATAAGGGCTGGTACTAGTTTGAATAAGGCCTGCAACCTTCAATTCAGATACAATTTTATCAATTTCGGCCTTTTGAAAGTAAGGATAACGATATGGACGAACATTTATTGGAGAAGCATCTGGTAAAATTGGAATATGGTGATCATGTGCTCGGGTGGGGGAAAGGGTGTTGGGATTGCCAAGGACATTCAAAAATTTAGCAATAAGTGGCTGAACGACAGCTAGAATGGAAGCGCCCAGGTCAACTTCCTGAGTTAACTGTAAGAGAATGTCGTGATGTTCCCGTCGTAAAGAGCGATGGACTGGGGTACTATCCATGAACATGACCATAGGAGAATTTTCGCCAATTAATGTATGAGTATCATTTGCCACCAAGAAGGTCATAATCAGCTTGGAAAAGTCCCAAGTAATAACACCCAAAGAGCGAAGCCATTCACCACCTAGAACCACATGACATCCAGTGATACTCAGAAGGAAGAAGTGATCGTGGAACTCATAATCCTGTAATTTAAGGGAAACATCCCGACAATAGCCTAGACTATGCAATTGGCCACCATCCGCAATCATGACACGTAAAGCACCATTTTTGTGGATTGGTAACCCACATTGTTTGGCAAAAGACGGGTGCAAAATATTATGAGTTGAACCAGAGTCAACAAGGACAGTGACAATCCTGTGTTTTATTTGTACAGTGATACGCATGGTTTCAGGTCGTGGGGACCCGAGAAGAGCATGAAGAGAAATCTCTAGAGGAGGTTCAGATAAACTATGATTCGGAATAAGAGGCTCAACATCATAATCGTCTTCTTCTTCCTCATTACCCTCAAGGAGCAAAACGAGGGGCTGAGGACAACGATGGCCACTCTTATATACTTCAATGCAGTTAAAGAAAAGTCCTTTGGCACGGCGTTCTTATTGTTCAGCCCATGATAGACGTCTAACACCTGGTGGTATACTAGTAACAGGTTTTGAAGAACTTGTAGCAGTCATAGGGTTAGCAAAATTTCGGACAGACTCTTTAGATCGAGTAGCATTAATGGCATCTTCTTGACATAAAGCCAACTCAAAAGCATGTGTAATACTGGTAGGGTGTAGCATCCTAACTCTTGCTTGAATATCAACACTCAAACTTGATAGAAAAATGCTAATTTGATGAGATTCAGACAAACCTGACACCAAATTTGAGAGCTTCTCGAACTCGGTAATAAATGAGCGAACTTTTCCTCGTTGTACTAACTTGGAAAGAGAACTACACAGATCAATATTTTCGCGAGAGCCAAAGCGAAAGCAAAGAGCTTTCGAAAACTGTTGCCAAGTTAATCTGTTAAGTGATTGGCGAATCCATCAATACCAAGAGTCGGCATCACCCTGAAAGTGAAGAGCGGCAATGGGAAGCATTTGTTCGCTGGAAAGGTCGTTGAGTTCTTGGTACTACTCAGCCTGAAATAACCAACCATACGGATCAGTTCATCGAAAACGCGGGGTACAATCAATACGGAGGCCCCTTGCCAAGAAATAGGAATAATTGGACGTTGTTCCGGTTGAACGTATGGTTGCCGGGCGATATGGCTTAGAGAATTCCTTAATGCCTCTTAGAAAGTGGCATTAGTGGTCTCCAGAAGTGTATCGAAGGTTGGGATGAGCAGTTAAGCTCATCCGACTTCCTCTTGTAATTCAAACAACAGTCATTTAAAAGAGGGAGGGTTTTTGGTTGTGGGTGTGAAATATCCGAAAGAAAAATTAAGGGATGGAACTGGGTCACCAAACAATACTGTGTGGTGTGAATAGCAAAAAGGAGTTAAAGGTATCAGAAACTCCTTCTCCACGTGTTGTTGCTAATGTGTTGTGGAATGCACTCGGCGCTGGTTGATGAATATTGGACCGTCTAAGGTTGTTGATATGGTTGTGTGGAAGGGAGGTTTGTTGTGATGATGTTTGAGGTGGGGGTTTTATTTGTGGATTAAGATCTGTGTAGGTGGGAAGGTGAGGAAACATTATTGTTGAAGGTGTTTGTAATTACGATGAAGGAAGGGAACTATTGCGACGAAGGTGATTATGATGAAGGTAGGGAACTGTTGGCGGTACGTTGAAGGGTGGTTGCTATGGAGTTGTTGGTGATGCGCGAGGAAGGTGATGGCCGGTAAAGAACGAAGTAACAAGAAACTTTTTTGGCTCAGAATCGATGATGCTTTGATACCAGATAATAGAGACCTTGACCTTTTGATTGGAGATCAAACCACCTAGATCCTTTGATTGGGGATCAGCCACCAATAAACTAAAATAAAACTTGTATTGCTTGTCTAAACTCTATTACATCATATGTATTTATAACTGAAAGAAAAAATAATACTTTCTAATTGAATTCAAACCTAATTCTAATCAAACAATAACTCCTAATTCAAAACAAGCAAATATTCCCTAAAATAGAATATTGTTCTAACTAAGACATTCTAATATCAACTAAATACTAAATAG